>JAKSZT010054466.1:10439706-10543873 GCA_026826555.1 Tolypeutes matacus | reverse complement strand
CACTGACAATGTTTTGTTGCTATATTTTGCTATCTGCATAACAGTTATAACAATGCTAACAACCAAAAAAAGGGGGGGGGGAGTTAATATGGGTTGGGGAAGGGGGGTGGTTTGTTATCTGGGAGTCTCCGGCACTCCGTGTGTGACTTTGCTGTGACCTAAAACTTCTTTGAAAATTAAATGAAAATTTGGGAGATAATGGGGATTGAGAGGAGGAAGGTGTCATGGCACACCAGACATCCGATAACACAGTGATAAAGGGAAGGAAAAAGCGGAAAAAAGAAGAGAGAAAGGAAATAAAAATGAATATATATATTTATATTTCAAAGGCATTTCCTTTGCTTTTTTGCCCATTTTTTGAATGTCCCAATCCACTAATTATATTTTATTTTGTTTTGTTCTTTGTTTGATTGTTTTTTTTCTTTTTCTCTTTTTCTTTTTTTTTTTTTTTCCCCCTGAGTTTCCTTATGTTTGTCTCTTGCATGTACGCTTATCACACTTGTTTCTTTTTCCTAGTAGGTGTATTTGATTATTTTATGGACTAAATGTTCATGGAGGATTTGGATCACAGAAGGGTTACAATGGGTACTGCGGGGGATTATTGGGGGGTTGTCTGGGGGCGGTTTCGTGGGGATTGGGTCATCTGAATTTACATGAAAGATATACAAAATCATTCAAAGGATCGGAGGATGGGGCATGGTCACGATGGGTGGATAATCACACAATAAATGAGGGAATCTGAATTCCTAGCCTGGAGAGCTCTGCCACAATCTCCAAGGGAGCAGCAATAGTCCTCTGAGTGTAGGGACAGTGCCTGTCAAAATAGGATGACCCACTGATGTGTTTTTTTTATTGATGACTACCCTTGTGAGGTTTTGCTCTTGTAAATGAGACTTAGCCTGCAGTTGTGGGGTGCCTAAGGGTTGCCACCTGAGAGCCTCCTTGTTGCTCAAATGTGGCCTCTCTCTAAGCCAAACTCAGCATATGATTGCATTACCTTCCCCCCAACGTGGGACATGACTCCCGGGGATGAGCCTCCCTGGCAACGAGGGATTAATACCAAGTGCCAACTGGCTGCTTTGTGCAGTGGCAGTATCGTAGCCAATGAGGTTTATCCGAGGCACGATTATTGCTAATTGAAAACTTTTCCCAAGTGCCAACTGGCAACACAACTGGAAAAAGACCTTGAATAAAAGGGGGAAACGGTAAAGACAAATGAGTTCAAGTGGCTAAGAGACTTCAAAGAGAGTCGGGAGGTCATCCCAGAGGTAACTCTTACGCACACCTCAGTAGGAGCTCATAGAACATCTAAGTGCCTATCACCCCACTCATTGGGGTTCCTGAGAGCTCCGGAGACACCCTGGTCCTATATAAGGGGGGATAGCCCCAGAGACTGATGCCTTATCAGTGGGTTCTATTTTGTAATCTGTGCTCCTGAGAGTGACAGAATTAGACTCAAATAAGTCCTCCCTGCACATGGTTCACCAGTCCCTTCTATTCAAACCTATATGTGATGCTGGAGTTTTTAGTTATACTTTCAGAGACTGGAGCCTCCTGCCTACCTATGTGCCAGGTGTGCATGAAATCTCGGTGGAGCTGCAACTCCTACCCTACAGCTCAATGGACTCATCCAAGTCACCTGGTGAGGAGACAACGATGGGAAATGGCCATCCCAGGGAATGGAGAGGGCCTGCATCTGCAGGCAGGATCATCCCACCCCCCATATCCATGGGATATAAGCCCTCTCTCACTTGGAGTTGGAGTGGACATCACCATCCCAGTCCCCTCAGGATTGGGGGAAGAACTATGGACTAGAGTGGACTTGATGGTATTCTCTTGTTCACTTATGGTGATTCTAGCAATGCAAGAAATTATAACAATGAGGTGGAGCCAGTGGCCACTTGACACTTTTGGGGTAGGGAGGTGATGAGCAGTTGAAATACAGGGGCTTCTTTGGGAGTTGGAGGTTTTCCTGAGTACTGTTGTGGCAACAGATGTAGGCCATTTTAAATCAGCACATACCACTCAGAACTGAGTGGGAGAGAGTGTGGTCTACAGTGTGAACTGTGGTCTATGGTTGGTGGCAAGGCTCCAGGATGTGTAAGTTCATTGAGGATGGTGGGCCACACTGTGGGAGATGTTTGTGTGGGATGTGGTGGGAGGTGTGGGAGGTGGGCAACATGGGAATCCCAGTGGGTTCCGTGTAATATTTTGGGTAATCTAAGCACCTCTTAAAATATATGTATATATATATATATATAAATAACATTTTTGTGGGCAAATACACATATATGCATATATATTTATATATCATTTTGCAAATGTTTGTATGTATTGTGAGAATTTTGATTTTTACCCATAATAATAATAAAAAAAAATCTATTGTGTCCAATATTAGTACTGCTATTCCAGATCTTTTTTGGTTACTATTTACATGGAAATCTTTTTCCAACTTTTCACTTTCAGCCTGATTGTGTCCTTGCATCTAAGTCGAATCTCTTGTAGATGACATATAGTTGGCTGATATTTTTATCAGTTCTGCCAGTCTATGTCTTTTGATTGGGGTGTTTAAGCCATTAACATTCAATGTTATTACTGTAAAGGCATTACTTACTTTGTCCATTTTATCCTTTGGCTTTCCATTGTCATATCTTACTGTTGTGTGTCTTTTTATCCTTTTCCTTACCGTTACTAATATTCTTCAATTCTACACTCTTCTCTAAGTCTCTCGCCCTTGTCTTTTCCATTCAGGTTGCCACAGTCCCTCTAGTATCTCTTGTAAATCCTGTCTTTTGGTAACAAACTCTCTTAGTTTTGGTTTGTCTGTGTAGCCTTTAAACTCACCATCATTTTTCAAAGATAGTTTTGTCAGATAAGAAATTCTTGGCTGGCAGTTTTTCTCTTTCAGAACCTTAAATATATCATATCACTGCCTTCTCACCTCCATGGTTTCTGATGCTTGATTGACAGTTCATCTTATTGAGCTTCCCTGGTATATGATGCATTGCTTTTCTCTTCCTGCTTTCAGTATCTTTTTTTTATCTCTGGTATTTGTCATTCTGAATAGTAAGTACCTTGGAGCTGGTCTATTCTGGTTTATTCTTTCGGGGTATGTTTTCTTCTTGGATATTGATATTTATATCTTTCATAAGGGTTGGGAAGTTTTTGGTCATTATTTCCTCAAATAGTTTTTCTGCCCCTTTTCTGTTCTCTTCTCCTTCTGGGCCACCTGTAGCATGTATGTTTGCATGTTTCACATTGTCATTCGATTCCCTGAGACCCTGGGCTCAGGTTGGGGGGCTGCTCCCCATTGACCACCAGGGACTAGGCTTCTAACCAGCCTCTGTCCCTCCCTGGGGTATGCTCCACAGCCTGGAGTGGACATGGGTGCAGCAGAGTGGGGCCAGGCCAGTCTGCTCCATCTGTCTTCACTCTCAGACCACTCCTGCCCTCTGCAGGGGCTGGAGTTTCACAGAAACCTCACTTCTACTCTACTGCTTGTATGTATCAATTTGTTTCCTTAAGGGTCCCAAAGATGTTTCCAACAAAAATACATCTTTTTCTTTTCAAGTTCAGATGTTCTGTCTTCCAATTCACTAATTCTTTCACTCACCTATTCAAATCTGCTGTTATATTCCTCTAATGCAGTTCTAATCTTATCTATCATGTCTTTCCTTCTCATAAGCTCCTTTACTTTTCTTTGCAGGCTTTCAAATTGTTCTTTATGCTCACCCAGTGTCTTCTCAATATCCTTTATCTCTTTAATCATATTTTCCTTCAACTCCTTGAATTGATTTAGGAGATTTGTGAGAATATCATTGATTAGTTGTCTTAAATCCTGTGTCGTATCAGTATTTTTGACTTGATCCTTTGGCTGGCCCATGACTTCCTGCTTTTCTTAGAAAGGCTTGTAATTTTTTGCTTATGTCTAGGCATCTTATTATGTTGGTGAATTTATTCTGATGGCCAATTTCTCCCTCTTGCCTAGTGGTTTTGTTTCACAGCTCCTCTTTGGTTTTTTGTTCTAAATCTTTAAGATTGCCCTGCTTATGTTATCAAAACAGGGTTAGGGATCCATTAATGGGGTGCATATCAGATGCAATAGTGCCTCAACATGAGAGACTTGAAAAGATTTTTTTACTCTTTGCAGTTTCCCAGCCTGCCAATAGCTGGTGGTCTTTGGCAAACCTTTCCTGGAAATGTCTCTTTCAACCTCCACTCACTGGTGATTCTGGTTTGGCTAGAGCCGTGATTCAAAATGGGCCCTACTCACCAAACTCACCAAAGATAAGTCCTTCTCCTTCCTCTGCCACACTCTCTTTTCTCCCAGGGAGGAAGATGTCTTATCCCCCTCTCAATTGACTGCAGTTAGCCTGTGGTTTTACAGGCTGTTCAGCTTGATGGTGGGGGATGGGGGCTGTTATAGATTGTAGGAGCTAGTAACTCAAGGTTTTTGCTTTTGTTCTCCATCTCTCTGCTCCTCTTCTTCCTGGATGATGTGCAACACTCTTCTCATCTTCAGACCCTAAAAGCAGCTCCCTCATACAGCTATTTGCCCTTCCTCCATTGTGTTTGTAAGAGAGTTTAACCCTGCTGTCCTGCTCTGACACCATCTTCCTTGAAGTCTCAAATTTCTTTTCAAAGAGGTTTTTCTTGAGGGCTGACAGTAATAGCAGTAGAGGATACTAACTGCCTTTGCATTTATAAGTTTTGGCTATTAAGATACATAGCAATATGTGTTTAAAAAACAGCACTTTGGTAAGCCAATCTTTGAGTTTGAGTCAAACACTTCTCAATGAGTGCACTATTACTTTCAAAATCATAAGACTTTCCATATAACTTCCACAATATCATGAGACTATCCTCTGGCAACCAAATTGCTTAACAATAAATAATTTATCAACCTCAAGAGACTAAGGAAGTTTTGAAAGGTGTTCTGGTTTAACAAGAGTGCAATGGCTTAGTTTATATAATATACCAGAGTATTAGTCAGCCAAAGAGGTGCTGATGCAAAATACCAGAAATCTGTTGGCTTTTATAAAGGGTATTATTTGAGGTAGAAGCTTACAATTACCAGGCCATAAAGCATAAGTTTCTTCCTTCACCAAAGTCTGTTGCCACGTGTTGGAGCAAGATGGAAGCTGAGTTCAGGCTTCCTGAGTTCCTCTCTTCCCAGGGCTTGTTTCTCTCTAGGCTCAGCAGCCCTGCTTTCTCTACAAGGCGACTGGCTCTGTCTTTCTCCCTGGGGCTCTATTCTATCCAGGCTCAGCTGCTCTGCTCCTTTGTGTGCTTACTTCCTGGGCTCCAGTTCAAAACTCCAAAATTCTCTTTTCTGCAGTGCAGTTTCTCTGTGAGTCCCCACCCACCAAGGGGGTGGGGATGCAGTGTCCTACTGATGTGGCCCAATCAAAGCCTTAATCATTATTTAATCAAGTAAAAGTGAAACCTCTGAATCCAATATAATCTAATATGCCCGGAGGGACAGACAAATTTACAAATATAATCTAATATCTATTTTTGGAATTCATAAAGAGTATCAAACTGCCACACCAGAGAATTAAAAATAGATGAAAAGCTCATATTCGTACTTCATAAGGACGAATATGATGAATACATTATTCAAAATGTTTATTGAACATGCCCCTTTTTTTAGTATATGTGCTGTCTGAATTTAATCAGATTAACTTCTCTTTAATACATTTCTTCAGTTCCTAAAACTTGATTGTGGAGCATATTATTAGATTATATAAAGATCTATGTTCTTCATAAAATCTTAACTTAAATAGTTCTGTTACTCTCTGGAATATATTACTGGGAATGATTATATGATGCTCTTTCCTAGGGCACTTTAAGAAGAGAATTTGTCTGCAGTCATTTACAACAGCTATGAAAGTAAGCATGGGCCTATATTTCCCTCCCTCCTTCCCTTTTTTTCCCCTTTCTTCCTTCTTTCTTCCCTTTCTTCCAGCTTGCCCGCCTGCCTTCTTTCCTTTCCCTTCCCTATCATTTTTCTTGCTTTTCTTTCTTCAAGCACGTATTCTGTGCCAACTCTTTGTAAGATATCATGCTAGATGCTGGGAATAAAAAGACTCATAGATCACTATACCATATGGGTTGCGAGAGACTTTATAACAAGTAAGAGCAAAGTAATCAGTGACATAATAGACGCATGGATAAAGAAAACAATATTGAAGCACAAAGGACTGAAAAATGGATGTTCTTGAGGTCTGGTACTTAATTGTAACTTTCTGATTTTATTTGTCTGATTTCCATGAAGATCCATTAACTCCAAACTAACTGGGAAATCTCATCAAGATTTACTGGTTCCTAGGGCCAGATTAGGAATCAATAGCTGCAGTACTTCTAAAAATTTCATTGCATAGATTTTTAACAGCCAAATCTCTCCATTCTCTTTTTCACATAAGCTCCTAAATTCCCACACACTCAATTTCAACTCAAAGGCTTCTGTCCTTCTCTTTTGTTTTTTATTCTCTCTGAGCTGCACAGCAGGCATGTGGAGGAGGAAGACAGAAAACAGAAAACTTTTCAGTGGGTGCATCAATCTGTCAGTCTGTTTCTGCCATATCATTCTAATCTACTCCTCCCCCACTAATCCCCATCATAACACCACTTATCCACCAAATGCCAAAAACTGAAAGAAAAATCCTCAGTGCAATTCAGATGATCTCTCCAATTAAAAACAAGACTCCTTAGTGCCCAGACAATTTACTGAGAGCACAAAGGAGAATGTTGGCAAGGTACCTCACAGCCTTGTCCTAGTAGAAGAAACAGAAATATGAAAAGAAAAGCTAATATGTAGTGGATTTGTTCTCTGTGTCAGCCACTGTTCTACGTACATTACACATAAAGCTAACTTAGATTTATTACTTTATCCATTTAATGACCCCTCCCCCCCATTTTGCTGTTTTGTGTCCATTTGCTGGGCAATTCTCTGTCTGTTTCCTGCCCTCTCTTCTCATCCTTCTCCTCCTGTCTTCACTGGGATTCTATCCTGGGGACCTCCGATGCGGGAGAGAGGCGTTCTGCCACCTGAGCCACCTCAGTTTCTGGTCCATAAAGCTAACTTAAACGTCATCTCCACCTACAAGATAGCCACTGTAAGCTCCCATTTTACAGTTAAGAACACTGAGGCACAGGAAACCATTTCTGTCTGGTTCCAGAGTCCATTTCTTAAACCTTAGGCAGAACTGCCTGCTATTTTAATGTAATTTGGTCAATGATATTATAGGCATATTCTCAGGATGCTATTGAATCAAAATGATAGAAAATATCTATGAGTACCACTCTAGGAACCAATCTTTTTTTCCCCCCAGTCCAGGGAACAGGCTTGGACAAGCCTTATTTATCCTGCCTTTTCCACACGAAGTGATTGCAGGCCTCCTCTAGGTTAAGAACTCCTCTTTTAATCTTGGCTGTTTAATGAGAGCTGTGCCTTTGCACAGAAATCAGCATAATAGTGTCTAGCATGTAGGTGGCCCCCCAACTATTTGGAGTTTTATTGCCACGTGACAAAGTTATTTGTTGCTATAAGCTTAAGTCTTTGATACGTGTAAAGAAACTATTTGCAATTCCTGTCACCTCCATCTAATATTCACTCCCTGCACCTTCCTGTACAGGTGGCCCCATAGGCATCAGATACTTTCTGCTTTTTAACAGTTTTCAGAGGGAAAGTTTTATAGGGATCTAAATAAAGATCTGTAAGATGACATTGTTTTAAACAAGGCACTTAGTATATGTTGCCCTTTTGTACACATGCAAAAAGAAGAGGATGTAAGAATCA
Organism: Tolypeutes matacus; assembly: GCA_026826555.1. Taxonomy (NCBI): domain Eukaryota; kingdom Metazoa; phylum Chordata; class Mammalia; order Cingulata; family Chlamyphoridae; genus Tolypeutes; species Tolypeutes matacus. The sequence goes on along the minus strand of JAKSZT010054466.1, from coordinate 10,536,072 downwards.
TTAATATGCCAGGTATGATTTTGTTCCAAAAATTAAGCCAAAATTCTAATTTTTGAAAAAAAACTACAGAGTAAAATAGTAGTAAATACCAGTTTTTATAGCTTTCCTTCTCTCTGTACAGTGACTGGATTGGGGCCATATGGAAATAATTTCAACTACTAAATCAACATAGTAATGAAGGAGAGAAAAACTTAATAAAGCTCTTTCCAGTCTGGTAATTTAGGAGTTAAACTGTGGTGCTGACAGTTTAGCCCTGGGTAATTCTCTCCACCCTCTCCCTCCCCTCCAACTTGGCAGTAAAATCTGTGAAGTAGCCTCCTTCCTGAAGTCAGGTTTTCTAGTAATACCATAATTGGTAAAGTATGTATTATGGTGTATTTAATAAGTGAATTCTTTGATTTCAGAACAAATGGCACCCACATGCTTGCTATTAATGTGAATTCTGAATAATATATGCCAGGCTGCCATAAGCCACTGAGTGTTCAAATGATTCCCCATGTTTGAGATGCTATTGTCTTTGTAATGAAATGACAAGATAGAATTATATCGGAAAAAGAGTACCCATATATACACTCTAAATTATGCAAATGAACATTTTGAAATTCAGTGACAATTTGGGAGGGTGACCTGCAGTAGACTTCTTTTTCCTTATATGAGCAAAGATACTTATTATGTTCTAAAGCAAAACTGAGGCCTGCTGCTATTGTTCCGGCAACTAGCTAACCACTGTTGCTGGTAAAATTAGGATGAGTTAGTTATGGAGGGGGGGGGGCGGGCAATGGCTTTAGTATGCACAAATAATTGTAGAAATAACTAACATATTATGTTGTACTTGTGTAGAAAGGGTGATCATTGTAAAAACTGCCAATACAAAAACTCCACTTGGCCCTACTATGTCTTTATAAATCTCCAAAATCTCCAAGTATGGCTATTAGAAGAAGATTCATGATAAAATTGGAGCTCTATCCCATTTTTAGATAAATCATCATCAGTTCATCCAGAAAGCAGAAATCCTGTCGAGAGTCAGAAGCAAAAGCAAGTGACTTATTCACTTACTAAAATTAGTTAATTTTGAATATTTTGAAATTAAATGCATGAAGTACAGTAGAAATGCTTTTAGCCAACACAATTGAGTCTGGTAGTTAGTTTAATTAGAGAATAATTTAAAAAGTATAGTTGTCATATATATTTTATGTTAACTTAAAGTAAATAAATATACATTCATGTTCCACTCTTTCGATATAGGATGAAAGCCATCTCCTTGAGTATGTATCCACTGATGGGAATTTCACATTGCCTTTCTTGCATAAACCACACCCATAGCATTGACTAAAGTTTCCAGTTTTGGTTTCTTTAAAGGATGCAAAAGTTTAAATACCTTGGTGAAGCAAAAGGAAGTGTGTTAAATCCTTTTACATTTTTATGGTTTTACCACTTTTTTCTAAATGGCTTGCCTACACCTACTTTGACAGCATTTTTTTCAGCTATTCCTCTTCATTGAGTCATTCTAAAGCATTTAATTTTCATACAAATAGGTCTTTTGTATTTCCACTAATATTTCCTTGATTTACATGATATTCGATTAAATTATGTAATTACAAGAATAAATACAGCTGGTATAAAATGTTTGGGAACAAACAAAATTATAAGTCAATAAGTGAGAGTTGAAGTACATAAATATATGAGAGAGTAGAATACAAGCCACAAGCACTCAGGAGGCTTCAGAACTCAGACTTACATTTTATAGAGGAAATGAAGAATTTTTGTTATTCTATCAAGTTCTTTAAATGAAAGTTATTTAAGGGAAACTTAAATTTTAGTAGGTGAAATAGTGATGGGCATCAATGTTTTGTAAAAATGTACTGATACATCACAATACATTTTATGGGACTTATAAAAATATTTGTTTCACTTAATTATATAATATAGTTAGACCTCAATAATATGGTTAGGTCTCAAGTGGAGGCTTAAAACTGTTATAATGATTTTCTCTTTCCTGAACTTCTACCAGTTCTCAGCTGTTCCAGCTGGGAATAATTTTGTCCATGAGTAACAAACATTTTCAATGAGCAGAGTCCAAACCAAAAAGATGTTTATTTTTTAATGAACAAAACTGGAGATAGGTGATTCCGGAGTTAGTTTGGCAACTCCATAAAGCCAGGGCTCTGGACCCGCAGTGCTGAGTGAGATTCTCTTATCCTTACCCTCATGGTTATCAAATGCTGTTTACACCAAGCCCTTTTATTTATGACATTTTAACATGTCTATTTTTACTACTTTTAATTCTCCCTCTTTTTTTTTTTTTTGAAAGACCATATTCTCTATTGTTTCTTCTCTTAGACAGAAAGTGTGTAATATTCTGCTTTTTGTCTTCTAGCGTTTTCTTTTAAGCAGAATTAAGATTAATAGTCAGACTTAATATTTTTCTAATATTTAGAGAGTATCAATATCTATAATGTCCCCCAGGGCATGTCAATAACCTTAGAAAGCTTTTACTTTCCTTATTTGTTCTGAAATTTTTTTATAGTCAATATAATTCTTTGCTCACTACTGACCAAGGGCAGTAGGAGATGCTCTTACAGAACTGAGATAGCTGATAATAATGGGGATGATATGATCCCAAAATAATTGAGGCTAGGTGATAACAATTAACCACCAGAAGCAACGTGGATGCAATTTTTCACAGTAAGAGGCATGGTTGAAGTGGTAGCCAAAAGTAGCACAACTTAAAGAGAGTTGCAGAGAGGGTTAAAAATACATGATTTTCCCAGAGGCATGATAGATAGGCAGCCAACACAGGCATTACTTAACTTATATAGTCAAAAGAAATTGAGGAGTGATGATTAGTAAGTTGAATGATTAATAAGCTACCCAATAAAAAGTCTCAATCCCTGGCCCAGTTTCCTGATCTGAGCTACTTTTCAAACTCAGAACCCATTGACTGAACGAGAGTCCAGATCCCTATGAGGAAAAACCCTGCAACACATTTACTTGGGTAAACATGAATTGGGGGAATAATACCAAAATGTTTCTTGGATTATTGGCATTGATACCCAGATATCTAAAGTGCTACCATGCTGCCTTCACTATCTGGGTGCCAGGTAATCAATGTAATGGTCCAGCTTCAGCTCATAGTGGGTCCACTGGATCTACATGTCCACCTACTAGATATTTCCTTGATAGCTGTATCAATTTTGGAATTGATGCACTTGGAAGTTGACAGGACCCCTACATTAGTTCCTTGACCTGTGGAGTAAGAACTATCAGATTGGGGAAAGCTGAGTGGAAATGTCTAAATTTTGTCCCTTCCAGCTAAGCCAGTAATTTTTTAAAATTACCATATCCTTAGGTTATATTAATTTTACCCTTGAAGACTTAAAGAAGTGATGGAGGTCCCTATCATATTCCATTTAATTCATCAGTCTGGCTCTTATATGAAAATGGACTAATAAAAGTCACCCCAATTTTTCTGTGCTGAATGTGTGATCTTGACAAGAACAAATTACCACAGCGTTCAGCACATAGAATGCAGTCATTGATTCAGCATTCAGAAATGTGTTCCTTTCCATTACTAAGTGGGAAGATCAAAAGCAGTTTGTATTCATATGAATTTCATAGAACATCATGACATTTGTCCATCATATCAATGACATCATGTAACTCAGACCAGACACAAAATGCACATATATTCCAGATGGTGGGAGATAAGCTTACCATATCAGTCAAGTTTTGGGGTGCTCAGTGGTCTGGGTAATGCTGGGATATATCCTCCAAAGTAAAGAACAAATTGTTGCTTCTCAGTGCTCCCACTACAAAGAAAAAAGCACAATGTTGGTATGCTTGATTGAATTCTGGAGGCAGCTTATTCTACATTTTGGAATACTGCTCCAACCCATTTCCTGAATGACTGAGAAGGCTGCTGGCTTTGATTGAGGCCAGAGAGGGAAAGAGATTTGTAGGTCCAGGTTGTGGTGCAAGCATCCTTATTGCATGACCTAACAGCTAGCAGAACATTTAGTTCCAGAGGTCTCCATGGTCTGAAAAGATGCTGGAGAATCACAACATAGACCCAAATGGTTCTGGAGCAATATTATGCCATCTGCAAAAGAGAACTAGACACCATTTAAAAACCAGCTTCTGGGTCATGGTACTGATGGACCATCTTTCCCATTCAGTCCTGAAACTTCAGTTTTCCCAGGGATCAACCTCTCTCTCAGCTCATTGTACACACGCACCTTGGGTTAATGTCTATTTTCTCATGGCTTATACTAATACCTTTGTGCCCTTATCTCTGAAATATAGGCCAATCTGCTCTTATCTGTCTTTTAAGCTCCAGACCTAATTGTCTATTTTAGGTCTATTTGACAGATGATCTCAAACTTATGTAAAACTAACTTTCTAATTCAAATCCTCCATATATAGGTGTGTGTGTATCCTCTTTTGATTAATGGCAGTCACCCAAGTCAAAACCTGAGAATAATCTATTTTTCCACTAACTCCCTTCTTACATGCAATAAATGGCCAAGTGTTATTTATTTCATCTTTCAACTTCTTTCATATCCTTCTTTCTTCCCAATCTACACAGGTGCTGCCTTAGCTCAGCTCCTTGTCCAGTGGTGTGGTCATAAGGGTAAATGTTTAATAACTGACTCTCCAAAGGAAAACAGCCCTGATTTGTAGTGTTTGGTGATTTCTATGCTGTAAATCTTCCACCATGGCCAATCTTAAACTACCAATTAAACATCACTGAACATGGAGTTGGGAAGAAAACTGCAATAATACATGTTTGTATACTATTGCCACCATACATATATAATTGACATAAATAACACCTAGAACATAGAAAACAGTAAGATAAAAAAAAATAATTAGCAAGTAGTGAATTTTAGTACTTATTACCTTTGTTTTAAGTGTAAGTTACTTAATTATTAGTTTATAAAATTTAATTTTACTAATGACTGTGTATAACAATTGGCTGATCAAATTCCAGAAACTAACAATCAGCCCCTGCAAATTGGCTCAGTTGGACCCTGAATTTCTGGCAGAAGGAGAATATTTTACCCTCCTTTTTCATGCAACACAACTATCCCTTTCTTCCCAACTGGAGGAAAAGAAAGACTTCTTTGAGATGAAAAATGCCTTCATAGCCCAAGGTGTGCAATCCTGTTAGGGTGGCAGTACTATGAGCCAGCCCATACCACACGATCCAGAAGTCTTACTTTCACTAAGCCGCCTTCCTTTGTGCCCACCTCCCTCTACACATACTTTTTTGTCCCTCAGCACGCTCTAAACATTTGAAAAAAAAAATTTTTAATTTCTGAAAGATGCATTTACTATGGAAATGTGAACACTCTCTGTATCTATATAGTTGAAACATTGTAGATGACAATTCAGTTGAGTAAATGCCTTCAGAGTAGAAATGGAAAACTCCAAAGCAATTGCAAATTGTTCCCATTTTCTGCATCCTAAAGAAAGAGAAGTGAGAGAAAGAACCACGAGGATAACTGGAGGAGGAGCAGTTAGCCTGAGGCCTGGATTAACAGGGTCCCTGTCCTGGGCTCTGGACTTGAGAAGGTCCCCACTCTGGCCTCCAGCCATGCCCTTCTTACTGAGCATTTACATGGTCAAGGGAGGTGGCCAAAACTCTTCTAGACCGTACTCCCCACTCAAATGACTCTGAGCCTATTGCAGGGCCTTTCCAGTCCTCTTCTCCATGTTCTTCTTGTGAGGGTGAATCATTCTGCACCCTTAGGCCAGACAGGTAGCCAACAGGTTGCTGGTTGCCTAATGGGGAGGGGTGGTAACAGAGTTTGAACTTGCAAGCTGGAGTGCCTAAATGCTTGCATTTGAGGCCCTTCATGGTGTCTGACAGAGCCAGAATGGGAAATGAAAGGGTCATGCCACAGGCCAAGTCTCCATTTGTATTCTTGTCAGGGCCACAAAATGTTAGGGGTGAACAAGGGGAATATTTCTTAACAGAAAGACCAGCTACTGAGGAGGCTCTAATATTTCTTATTCTAATGTAAATCTTTTTAGAAACCACTGTGCCATCCCCCCACAGATTAGCAAGGTTTTCTTTCTATTTCTATGATCATTAAGGAAAGAGAGTACCACTATGGTGAACCTCCCGACTCCTCCCTACACATAAATACCTAGTTCCTACCAAAGCTGTTCTTTCTAGCCTATCTTTTCCTTTGGGATCCACACCCAGAATTTTTAAAAAAATCAAATCTTGCATCCTAGCTTTTATTACCCTAGGGGACTTCTGTCTTGCCCATGCACTTGATGTATTAGCTGCTTATTAGGGGCCCTCAGATGATCCAACAATGTTCCATATTCAGGTTTCCCCCATACTCCTAGTGAAGGCTGATTCCACTGGGATTGGAAACTCAATCCTAGTTTATCCCGATTTAGTTCAGTGACAGGGAGCAATCAGTTCCAATCATATCCGTACCTCATTGATGTGCGTTGTGCATTGTTCCACGCTGACTCTGAAAGGACCCCCATGGGCATTAGCAATTGTTTCCACAGCCAAGTAAGAGCCCATTTCAGAGTCACTACCATGCACAGATGGGCCTATCTGTTCCTGCTTCAGAAAGACTCTTCCCTGGTGTCTCATGGCCATACTTAGTGCTATGCTCTCTAGGGTTACCACTTCCTTGGTAGAAGAAAAAGAATCAAGATATGTTGTATTTTTGCTGCCAAGTACCATCATTTTTAGGTTGCCTGAAGTCAGTGAGACAAGCCTAGGGAATCACATGCTTAATTGCAACCTTCACTTAGAAAGCATGCTCATACTCAGGAAGGAAAATGATATTAAAAAAAAAAAAAAAAAGCAAATTTACAGAAGCACTAAACTCTAAGCCTTCACAGTCTATTTGAGAGCAGAACAACTTCCTATATGAGTATATATATATATGATAGGGTGTATAAATGTATTTGTGAGCAATGGGAAAGGGTGGCATGGAATTCCAGAAGAGAGACCCTTTGAAGCGAACCTTTGCATCTTTCCCTAATAGTGAATGTCTCAAAAATGAAAGCAGTCCGCAGGAGCAGATCTCTTAGATTTCTTGTCCCACTGCTGCCATAATTGCCCTTACTATCTCTAGTGAACTTGATGAACTGCTGGTTAAGTATCTTCTAAAAAGTCTTCCTCTGTTGTATTGTTTGAGTTCCCACACTGCCTTTTTAAGGGAGTCTTCCTTAAGGCCAATTTCTTGAGGAATTCATTCAGCTGAATTTTCGTATCACACAGGGGACAGTTGTGCATTTCCAAATAAGTTCTTTCAAAGCATCTGCTTAAATGAAGGCATTATCTGTAGGCCCTTACTATCCCTAATTGCTTCCCAGTTGTAATCATATTTGAGGGGAAACATCTGCCATTGCCTCCAGGGTGAGTGCTTGGCTTTGTTTTCCTCTGGCCTCTCACAGCATTCTTCTCCCTCTCCTTTAATTTGCAATTACAGTGGTGAGCTATGTCATGATATCTTTTTCCTTTCCCCCCCAAATTCACTTAATTTAACCAATGTATAGTCAGTGTTGACTCATTTGCCTTGCTGACATTGTTTGTAGGCATTTTTCTTTTGTTCCTCTTGTCATGTTTTAAACAGAAATTTCAAGTGAAGAGTAACCAAATTACAGTCTCCTTTTTTTATCCTGAAATCTAAAAAAATTAACATGCAACATCTAACTTCATTAGTCATGACAGCCAAATGATAGGGTGTTGAAAATTAACTTTTGTCCTAATGTTGTCATAGAATGGCTAATATGGCAATAAACCAGGATTATTAAAAATTCACATTTTACTGGTAGCTTAGTGTATCAAATTAAAAAGGGGGTAAGATTTGCAATCACTGGTATAGATATTTTTAGTTATTGTTGTTATTTTTTGTAGTCAGAGACCAGTGAGTTTTAAAGCTATTTAATATGGGACAATTATGTATTCCAAAGCCATTTCTGCAGCGGCTATAAGAGAAAGTATTCTTAAAAGAAATAAGGGATATATATATATTAAAAGCATACTATGTATCCTCAAAATTAAGTCATTTGGCTTGACATATAAACCTTCTTATAAGTAATATATATATTTTAAAATGTATTTTTTATTGGAGTATATCATTCATACATGAACATGCATAAGCAATTAGTGTATAGTAAAGATTGTGAACTTACAAAATAAACATGCATAACATCATACATCACCCCTCCACCAACACCTTGCATTGTTGTGAAACATTTGTTACAAACTATGTAAGAGCATTGTCAAAATATTACTACTAACTATAATCCCTATTTTACATTTGGTGTATTTTTCCCTCAATCGACCCTATTTTTAAAAAACATATTTTTATTACAGAGGTTGTGAGCTTACAAAACAATCATGCACATATGTAGAATTCCTATACAACACCCCTCTATCAGCACACCACACCATGGTGGAACATTTGTTACAGATTATGAGATAATATCACTTGACTATTACCACCAACTATGGTCCACAATGTACATTTGGCACACTTTTTCCATATACCCCCATTATCAACACAGTGCATCTTTGACATTGATGCAGGAATATTATAGTATTGCTGTTCATCACAGTCTCACCAATTGTAGTTTTCCCTTGCTTCTCCATATTCCCACCACCTTGCAATAGTGATGTACATCTGCTCTAGCTTACAGAAGGACACTCTTGCATTTGTACCCTCAACCACAATTCTCATCCACCTCTGGGTTCACTGTGTTATTCAGTCCCTAGACTATTCTTTAGCTTTCCTCCAATTGACATTTACTTCCCCAGACTACCCTTTTCAACCACAATCCCATTTATAAACCAGCTGCTACTCACTATAATATGTTACCATCAACTCTACCCATTTCCACACTTTTACAGTCAAGTTAATTAAAACTTCTACATACATTAAGCATCATTAGTTCTTCTCAACCCTCCTCTTATCTCCTAATAACTTATATTCTAGTTTTTAACTTCATGTGTTTATTCTTTGTATTTAGTTCATATTAATGAGACCATGCAATATTTGTCCTTTTGTGTCTGGCTTACTTCACTTAGTATAATGTTTTCAAGATTCATCCATACTATCATATGTTTCCCAATTTCATTTCTTCTTACAGCAGCATAGTATTCCATTGTATGTATAGACCACATTTTGTTTATCCATTCATTGGTTGATGGACACATGGGTTGTTTCCATCTTTTGGCAATTGTGAATAATGCCACTATGAATGTCGGTGTGCAGATGTCTGTTCATGTCATAGGTTTTAGTTCTTCTGGGTATATTCCTAGTAGAGGAAATGCTGGATCATATGGCAGGTCTATATTTAGCTTCCTTAGGGACTGCCAAATTGTCTTCCACAGAGGGTGCACCATTTTACAATCCCACTAACAGTGAAGGAGTGTTCTTATTTCTCCACATCCTCTCCAGCACTTATTGTTGTCTGTTTTTTCAACAATTGCCATTCTGTGCAGTGTTAGGATGATATCTCATTGTTATTTTGATTTGCATTTCCCTAATACCTAGTGATATGGAGCATTTTTTTTTTTTCATGTGCTTTCTGGCACTTTGTATTTCCTGTTTGGAGAAATGTCTATTTAAATCTTTTGCCCATTTTTCAATTGGATGGCTTGCTCCTTTATTGTTGAGTTGTATGATCTCTTTACATAGAATGGAAACAAACGCTTATCAGATATGTAGTTTCCAAATATTTTCTCCCATTGAGTGGGCTGCCTTTTCACTTTCTTGATGAAGTCCTTTGAATCACAAGGAGTGTTTAAGTTTGAGGAGATCCCATTTATCCATGTTTTCTTTGTTGCTCATCGTTCAGTGTAAGGTTTAAGAATCCACCACCTACCACCAGGTCTTGAAGATGTTTCCTTACGTTTTCTTCTAGGAGATTTATGGTACTTGCTTTTATATTTAGGTCATTGACCCACTTTGAGTTAATTTTTGTATAAGGTATGAGATAGGGGTCTTCTTTCTTTCTTTTGCCTATGGATATCCAGTTCTCCCAGCACCATTTGTAAATAGACTGTCCCAGCTGGGTGGGTTTGACGGGTTTATCAAACATCACTTGGCCATAGATGTGAGGGTCTGTTTCTGAAACACCAATTCAGTTCCATTGGTCTCTGTGTCTATCTTTATGCCAATACCATGCTGTGTTTACCATGGTAGCTAGGTAATATGATTTAAAGTCAGAAAGTGAGGGTCCTCCAACTTCACTTTTCCTTTTAAAGATGTTTCTGGCTATTTGGGGCCTCTTACCCTTCCAGATAAATTTGATAATTGTGTTTTCAATTTGTTTTAAAAAAGCTGATGGAATTTTTATTGGGATTGCATTGAATCTGTATATCAATTTGGGTATAATTGACATCTTAATGATATTTAGTCTTCCAGTCCATGAGCATGGAATGTTCTTTCAATTATTTAGGTCTTTTGTGATTTCTTTTAGTAATACATTATAGTTTTCTGAGTACAAGTGCTTTACATCCTTGGTTAAGTTTATTACTAAATATTTGATTCTTTTAGTTGCTATTGTAAATGGAATTTTTTTCCTGACTTCCTCCTCAGATTTCACATTACAATTGTATATACACAATTGTATATCACTGATTTTTGGGTTTTGATCTTGGATCCTGACACTCTACTGAAATTGTTTATTAGCTCTAGCAGCTTTGTTATAGATTTTTTCAGGACTTTCTAGATATAAGATCATATCATCTGTGAATAGTGAAAGTTTTACTTCTTCTTTTCCAATTTGGGTGCCTTTTATTTCTTTTTCTTACCTGATTGTACTAACTAAAACCTGTAGCACTATATTGAACATCAGTGGTGACAATAGGCATCCTTGTCTTGTCCCTGATTTCAACGGGAAAGCTTTCTGTCTTTCACCATGAGTACAATGTTAGCTGTGGGTTTTTCATATATGGCCTTTATCATGGTGAGAAAGTTTCCTTCAATTCCTATCTTTTGTAGTATTTTCATCAAGAAAGGATGCTGAATCTTGTCAAATGTCTTTACTGTGTCAATTGATAAGATCACGTGATTTGTCTTCTTTGATTTTATTAATGTGGTGTATTATGCTGATTGATTTTGTTGTGTTGAACACTTTTCATGCCTGGTATAAAACCCACTTAATCATGATGAATAATTCTTTTAATGTTGTTGTTGGATTTGATTAGCAAGTATTTATTGAGGATTTTTGCATCTGTAATCATCAGAGAAATGGTGTGTAATATTCTTTTTTCATATTATCTTTATCTGGCTTTGGTATTGGGGTGACATTGGCTTCATAGAATGAGTTTAGTAGTCTTACTTCATGGTCAATTTTTTGGAAGAGCTTGGTTAAGGTTGGTATTAAATCTTCTTTGAATGCTTGGTAGAACTCACCTGTGAAACTGCCTGGTTCTGGGCTTTTCATTTTGGGGAGCTGTTTGATGACTGTTTCAATCTCTTTGCTTGTGATTGGTTCATTGAGGTCTGTTATTTCTTCTAAGGTCAGTGCAGGTTCTTTGTACTTTTGTAGTAATTTTTCCATTTCATCTACATTGTCTAGTCTTTTGGCATAAAGCTGTTCATAGTATACTCTTATGATCTTTCTTCTTTCTGTGGGGTCAATAGTAATGTCCCTGTTTTCATTTTTTTTCCATTTATTTGTATCTTCTCTCTTTTTTTCTTAGTCAGTCTAGCTAAGAGTTGGTTGATTTTGTTAATCTTCTCAAAGAACCAACTTTTGGTTTTGTTAATTCTCTCTATTGTTTTTTATTCTTGTTATAAATTTTCTCAGTTTCTGTTTTTCTGTGGATATTCTAATCTTGCCCTCATTTTTGAAAGATAATCTTGCCGGATATAAAATTCTAGGCTCGCAGTTTTTCTCTTGTAGTATCTTAAATATATCATACCACTGCCTTCTTGCCTCCATAGTTTCTGATGAGAAATCAGCATTTAATCTTATTGGGTATCACTTATATGATACGCATTGCTTTTCTCTTGTTGCTCTCAGAATTCTCTCTTTGTCTTTGGCATTTGACACTCTGATTAGTATGTGTCTTGGAGTTGGTCTATTTGGATTTATTTGGATGGGAGTACATTTTGCTTCTTGAACACAGATATCTATGTCCTTCAACAGGGTTGGGAAATTTTCCTCCATTATTTCTTCAAATATTCCTTTTGCTCCTTTTCCTTTCTCTTCTCCTTCTGGGACACCCATGACATGTGTATTTGCATATCTCTTGCTGTCATTTAGTTCCCTGAGCCCCTGTTCCATTTCTTCCATTCTTTTCTTCTTCTGTTCTTTTGTATGTTTGCTTTCAGAGGCCATGTCTTCAAGCTCACTGATCCTTTCTTCTGCTTCTTCAAATCTGCTTTTATGTGCCTCCAGTGTTTTTTTTTTTTTTTTTTTTTTTTCATTTATTGCACCTTTTATTTCCATAGGGTCTGCTATTTTTCTGCCTATGCTTTCAAATTCTTCTTTGTGCCCCCCTCCCCACCAGTGTGTTCTTAATATCCTCAATCTCTTTAGCCATTTCATTGAATTTGTTAAGGAGATTTGTTTGAACATCTATGATTAGTTGTCTCAACTCCTTTATGTCACCTGGAGGCTTATCTTGTTCCTTTAACTGGGTCATTTGTTCCTGTTTCTTGGTATGGATTGTAATTTTTTGTTGGTGTTTTCGCATCCGGCTAACTAGATGTATTTATTCTGGGTACAGTTTTTCCCTTTAGTTTAGGGCTTTCTTGTTTTTTCTCCCTTGCTCCTTGTGTAGTAGTAGTTGAGGATGTAGTTAGTGCTGTAAGCTATGGAGACTGAAGCTGCCCACATTGACCCAGGAATTGATGAAGCTTCTCCCACATTTCTCCTCTGTCAAGGGTAAGGACAGAGCTGCAGCCTTGTGTAATAATCCAAATTTGTCAGGACAAGACTCTGTAGTTGCCCGGAGAGACTGATGAAGCTTCTAACACCCCTTCCTCCCCTGCCTTGGGCAGGGATGGAGCTGTAGTTGTGGGCATCAATCTATGCTGTGTGGGTCCAAAATGACCACAGTTGCCCAGGTAAACTGATATAGCACCAGAACCCTCCCTGCTGGGGTGGGAAGCAACCCTCTGGAGTGCGCAACCGATGTGGGCTGAATATGCATGCAGTTGCCCTGAGAGGCTGAGAGAGTACTGTTCCTTCTGCCCTTTAGGGGATGGGAATGGAACCACCAATACCCAACAGTTCAGTCTCTGCAGGCTGAAAGTACCCATCGTTGCCCAGAGAGGGTGAGGAAACACCAGCCCCTCCTATCCTATTGGGTGGTGGAGGTGGCTCTACAGGCACCCAATAGTTTAGTCTCTTTAGGCCAAGAGTACCTGCCGTTGCCCAGAGAGTCTGTGGAGACACCAGATCTCCCTATCCTATTGAGGTTGGTGGTGGATCCATAGACATCCAACAGTCCAGTGCATGCAGGCTGAAAGTGTCTGACATTGTTTGGAAAGGCTGTGGAAACACCAGCCCCCTTCTTTCTTATTGGGGAGGATGAGGGTGGATCCACAAGTACCCACCAGTCCAGGCTGTGTGGGCCAAAATTACATGCAATTACCCAGAAAGGCTGGGCAAACACAGTCATCTCTTGTCCTACTGGGGATGGCAGTAAGCCACAGGTGCCCGACAGTCAGGTTTGTGCAGGCCAAAAGTGCCTGCAGTTGCCCTGAGAGGCTGAGGGAACACCAGCCCCTCCTTTCCTATGGGGAGAGCAGAGGTGGAGATGGACTTGAAGGTACACAACAAACCAGTTCACGTGGGTTGAAAACACCTGCAGTTGCCCAGAGAGGCCAAGGATACCCAGCTCCTCTCCTATCCAGTTGAGGTGCGGGGATGAAACCTCAGGTGTCCAACTATTCAGTGTGTGCCGGCTGAAAGCACCTGCATTTCCTGGAGAGACTGGTGCAGATCCTGCCAGCTTCCTCCCTGCTGGAGGTGGGGCTGGATCTTAGGCTAGGGCTGCTGTCTGATCTTGATGGAAAGAAGCTGGTCCCTAACAGCACTGTGATTTTCAGTCAGCCCTACTTTCCCTTATGCCAGGGGCAGGGTTAAAATGGTGGCTACTGGCCTCTTTCTGACTTAGAGAGGTTCAAAGTTTAGCTGTTCTTAAGATTATGCTTTAGCCCACTGAATTTACTAATCAGTAGCTGAATTCGGTGCCACACCATGTCTTTCTTCCCCATTTTTTGGGAAATGGAGTTTCCAACTCCAGCCACAGAATAACTCCCAAGTCGGCTTGCACCAAGGGCACCGACTTCTGCTGTGTTGAGGGCTCTACTCAAGAATCTTCTCTGCAGATGGGCAGTGTCCTCCTTCCATACTTTCCAGGATGTTGCAAGATATTCTTCTGGTCTCTTGGGGACCCCAAACAAGTGTTTTAGATAGCTCTGGGTGATTACTAACTGCCCTGTAGCACGAGCTGACTCCAGGAGCTCCTTACTCTGCCACCATCTTGGCTTCTCTCTCTCTCTCTCTCTCTATATATATATATATATTTATATATATATATATATATTACTTTATTTTGTACATTTAATAATTGAAAATATAAACAATTAAAAACTAAAAAGTAAACACAGAAGAATAAATATATACATTTTTAAATTAAATGTAATGGATACATATAAAATTTTTTTTGAATCAAACAATATGTTACACAATATATTTGGTTCATAGTAATGCATTCATACAATATTTGTCCTTTTGTGCCTGACTTGGTTCACTCGACATAATGTCCTCCAGGTTCATCCATGTTGTCATATGCTTTATGACTTCATTTCTTCTTACAGCTACATAATATTACATCGTGTGAACAGACCACAGTTTGTTTATCCATTCATCTGTTGATGACCTCTATATATTTTTCATACACATTCTGGTGTACAGAGTTGCATTAATCATAATCTTTGGTTGATGACACATTTTCACCATTGGTCTATGTCTGAGTCCCTTGGTATATATGAATGTATATATTTTTAGTAATAATATGCCCATGTAATCCCTGTACTCATCATGAGAACTAGAATATTAAGAAAATTCTCCTTATGTGATTCTCCCCCATCCCATGTCCCTTCTACCTCAACTTGTGGTAACTGTTATCCTGAATCTCTGGTATATCATTCCCTTCCTTTTTTTTTTTTTTTAATAAAATTTTGTCTCAATATAATATTCCTAAAAATTATATTGTTCTTTTTTGTTGTTTTTAATTTTATAAAAAAATGTTCTGGGACTGACTTTTTAAACTAAATGTTATATTGTAAAATTATATGAACATCCATCTATATTGTTGGGTAGAGTTGTAGTTTTCCATATCTGTTTTATAACGATTTTAAATCTTTTCTCTTATTAGTTTTTCTTTTACATTCTTATAAGTAGTTTTTTGGATAAAAATAAATGGATATATCAGTTGTACACATTTGTATATCATAGCAGTACAAATATTAATATTAAATTCAGATGAAACCAGCCCAAGATGGTAGTCAATAATGTGCTTCCATATTATTGTGGAAAGAAAACAAGACAATTATCTTTAAGTAAGCAGTTTTGCCCAAAAAATAGAAACTAATGAAACCAAGGGTGTTTTAGTTTACTAAAGTCTGCCAAGGCAATATATCAGAAATGGGTCAGCTTTTGCAATGGGGATTTATTAACTTAAAAGCTTATAGTTCTGAGGCCATAATGTCAAATCAAAGCATCAGGCTACTCTGGGTCTTGTGGCTTTCAGCTTCCTGGTTTCCTCTGCTACCTAACTCAGCTTCTGGGGGCTTCTCTCTGTACCTCTGTGCTCCACCAATTCCAGCCTCCAGACTCCTAGACCCTCTCTCTCAGCCTCTGGGTGTTCCTCTCTGAGATCCTGTGTGTTTCTGTGGCTCCCTCTTTTTATGTTCATCCACTTATAAAGGACTCCAGTAAGAGAATTAAGGCCTTGGGCCACATCTTACTAAGGTAATCTAATCAAACAGTTCCATCTACAATGGGTTCACACCCACAGGAATGGACCAGTTTCAAGAACACTACTTTCTGGGGTATATACAGTCTCAAACTACCACAAAGGATTTTATTACCATTCAAAAATATGAGATAAAGTGTTTTGTTTTTTTTTTTCAAAATATATGTGAAGGATTATGTTATTATTGACATAGTTTAGTTTTCCACTAAGCTATTTTAACCAAAATATTGTAACAAAACTTTAAACATTAGGAGCTGAGAGCAAAAGTCAGAGACAGTTGCCAACTAAGTCAAGATTCCTCCAATGTCTATTCTATGGTTGGTAGGAATACCTACTGCAGGTCGTTAGTACAGGTAGTAAGAGGTTTTCTGCTGTGTAAACAATAAGGGGTCAACTTGCTAACTGGTACCCGGACATTCGAATAATGCCCTTCCGTATATGTGCCTTTGATAGTGCCCTCCCACAGTGATGATGAGCTTGCTCATGGTACTTGCTTTGGCCAATGCAAGGTACAAACTTGACTCAAACAGATACTTGAAAAAAGCGCTTGCACATGGCCTTTTCCTCTCTTGGACTGCTGCCTCTGTCATGAGAACATGCCAGGGCTAGCCTAGTGGAGGGATGTCAGAGACATGTGGAGGAGAACTGAATTGTTCCTTGGCTCTCCCAGATCAACCAGCTCCAGCCAACCTATTAGCTAATTTCAGACCTCTGAGCTAGCCTAGCTGAGATCGGTCATACCCAGCCCACTATCAGAGCCACCAGCCTACCAATAACCTTGTAGCAAAAATTAGATGGTTATTATTTTAAGCCACTTAGTTTTAGAGTGTTTTTAAAAATGATTTTTAACTAACACTGATCCTTGATGTGGTCTTCTTAGGTCCACTAACCTAGCACTTACTGACTGGTCAATAGTCTCCCTCTCCCAACCCCCACCCTTGCTTCTTGGAAATTTATTCCAGGAAGGTTTTCCAAAATTTTGGGCTAATGATTCCTTCATTTATGTTTCCTATCTTCCTATCCATAGTTCTCTGTGTGAGTTTTCTGTCACAGCTTCTTAGTCCTTCTCCCCACATCTCTAAGTCTATTGTCCTCTGTGCTTTTTAAATAGATCTTGATGGCACATTATAACCAGACTAATGTAATTAATGACCAAAAACTTGATTTGTCTTTCTTTGAAGGCAGAGAGAGATGCTTAATTTTCAAATGCTCCCACAGTGAAAAAAGTGGATTGATCTTGGGGTGGAAGGTGAGATAATATTGATGCTCTATGAGAACTTGGATTCTTCTAGTACACCAAAAAAATAAGAAAGACAAAACAGATAACTTATCAAACTATAAAAGGTTGAATATTTCTATCCAACTATACAAGTACTCTTTGCAGGTATGTGTAATCCAGATTTCTCCAGGTCACATCTGTTTGGGTTCATGTTAATACTAATGACTCACATTTTAAAAGACTTCAGCCCCTAATGAAGTCTCACCTATTTAGGTCTGATAATGCTCAGAGAGTTTGTTATAGGTGTCATAGATCATTCTGTCAATCACATTTAGTACTTGGAATCTGACTCATTCTTTCTGCTCCAAGACACTTATTGATGTCCATTGCTTGTGAAGTTGTTTGATGCTGCCTCAACCCACCCTGACACTATGATGGGAAACACAGAGTGTGCCAAGACTACTATCTTCTGATGCTCCTGAAACTACCCTGAGAGGTGCCATATTTAATCAGAGGTGGAGAAGATAATCTTTCTCTGGTCTCACATCCAAATATCTATGTGCCAAAGAAGCCCCCCTTGTGTCCCAAGTTTAGAATTTTACTGAAGGTCCATTTCTCTATAAATATCAGAAAAAAGTCCACAACATTGGGGCAGGAGACAAATATTAAAACAGATACCTTGCTGTCTTCTGTATCTCATTTTATCCCAATATCCCCCTTTAGGCAGTCAACCTCAGCCCTTGGTAATTAACTTATACAAATAGATAACTTCTGGCCACCCAATATATTAGCTTATCAAATTTTCCTGTGTTTGGACTCAAGGTTGGGTGGGGCCCTCCTTTATATTGCCTTTGGAGAGCTTTAATATGTTGTTACTGTAGGCATCACATAAATAATATTCTATCATTTTCATTCTCTCACCAAATGATCAAATTGTCCTAGAAATAGTTAGGTTTGAGTTGTTTCCAATATCTCATTAAACATTTTAGTCATCCTCCCTTTGGGCTTAAACTGTGAAAAGAGAAGGGAACTCAAATAACTTCCCACATCTCCTTTCCCCACCAAACCTACCATACCTGCATAGTATCTGGCACATGGAGGAACTTAGTGCCTATTTGTTGTTGAAAGCAATGTGCAAATGTCTCTCATCCATCTACAACTTCAGATGCAAGAAACATGGAAGCAACAGAAATGGAAAAAAGGAAAAAGAGAAAGAAAACAGTGGCAAGAATGGCTATCTCAACTTGCATGATGCCCAGAGAATTTACACACACTCAAATACAGGAGAGGATGTGAAAATTGCCAAAGCAGAATCAGAATATCATTTCTCTTTTCTCTTCTTCACCTCAAGCTTCATATTCCCCTTTATACAGCCAGTAACTGTTTTGGGGAAAACTACCATCTTTGCTATTGCTATAATATTTCCAAAATTTTGTCCCATTCAACTATGTTTAGTCTTTATTCTCAACATTTCACCACAGTAGTTATGAACATATTCCTTACCTCATAGCAAAACCACCTTGACAGAATTAGGAAACTTCTCTATGCCGGAATTGAAAATGATGTACTGAAGAGTGAAACGAACTATTGTTCCTTCCTTCCTCACTCCCTCCCTCCCTCCCTCCCTTCCTTCTTTCCTTCCTTTCTTCCTTTCTTCCTTCCTTCCTTCCTTCCTTCCTTCCCTCCGTCCCTGTATCTGATCATCCATCCATCCATCGATCCATCCATCCATCCATCCATCCATCCATCTCTTTTGTTAAAAGATTTGTTGAGGTCTTAGGAAAGAAACAAAAAGAGACTAAATGGATCTTGGCTTAAAAGATGTTCAGGGGGTTTCTTCCTATTTTGTCTTGGATAACCCAAACTTGCCAAGGTAGGGATTACAACAGAAAATCCATGTTACTTTTTTTGTAACTTCTAGGCAAGTGCTCTTGAAGAATGAAACATTTTGGACATTTTTGTAATGTACTAGAGAGCAATTCCAAATGTCTTAAATTGAAGGCCCTAACTCAAGGTGCCCTACACCCATTTTATATCTGTAGAGTTTTATATTTGTAGACTGGATACAGAGAAATGCTCATTTTAACCGTACGAGTTGAAAACTTATGGCATTTATTATAAGACACTAGATCAATTTAAATGGCCATTTAGAACTTATAGACATTGGTGGAGCAAAGAGCCTGAACTCAAGCAAACAATTTTCTGAGGTCAATTCCAAACAGCTGAGGAAGCAGGTTTGGTGAGAGTTCAAGGAGCTTGCTTCACCAAGTTTGACAGTTTGAGATTATTTTATGAATCCCAAAAAAGAGATTATGTTGGTAAAATAATCTGTTCCTCTGGGTGTGATACCCTTTGACTGCATTAGATTCAGCTGAGATATCTTTGATTAAATTACCTGTTAAGATTAGGGCTTTGATTTGAATACTCATTGAGGAGTGACTCAGGTTGGGTCACTTACTCAAGAAGATGCATGCCAGAAGGGAGAGCTCTGTCATTTTTGATCCTGGGGCTCTAGGGAGAGAAGAGTCATTTATTTGCCCAATAGTTTGCAGCTGACCTTGGGAATAGAACAGTACAGCTGAGACGGATATAGAAAGCCTGGATAGAAACAAGCCCTATGCCAGGAGACAGAGGAAACCTTGTCTGGATAGAAACAAGCCCTATGCCTGCTTGTAGCTGACAGAGAGGAAGCCCAAAGGGGAATGCTGAACTCATGCAGAGATCAGCGACCATCTTGCTTCAACACATGGCAACTGACTTTGGTGAGAAAGCAACCTTGAGTTGGACTCTTTAGGGCCTTGTAACTATAAGCTTTTACCACAAACACCCTTTATAAAAGCCAACAGATTTCTGGTACTTTGCATAGGCACCCCTTTGGCACACTAATACACCAAGCCAAGCAATTCTTTTTTTTTTTTTTTTTTTTTTAATCAAGTGCACTATCTCCTCCAAACAATCCTTGTCCAAAATCTAATACTCCAATGACACATGATTTCAACTGCTCTATATTTCAAGTGTTGTAGTATTTCTTCATCATTTCAGGTACTCATGTCCTTATGTCAATTCCCACATCAGCAAGTTCTCATTCCCAGTAACCACTCTTTATATCTCTACTACAGGATGGCTGAGAACTCAGTGGCCAAAAATAAAAGGAAAAACACATACTAATACTGTGTCAAAGAATGTGAAGGCTAGAAGTGTTTTAAAGAAATTATTTAGTCCATCTGCCTCAATTTATATTGAGGACATGAGGCTCAAAGGTTAAAGTATTTTGTTTAGAGCATACCTAAAAAAGTAGTTCTTTTCTATTGTACCACATGGCTTTCAAGGATCCTACATTTGTATGTAATTAAGCTAACTCTAGTTATTATTCATATGACTTGGCCAATCAAACACTTCAGATATTTACAGAACCCCATGGAATAACTAAGAAATATATAATGACACCTTACTTATCTGTATACCTCTCATCAAAAAACTTAAATAATAGATCCTCAGCAAAACTAATAAGAAATCAAAGAAGACCTTAGTAATATTCAAATAATAATTTAAATCTCTAACTTTTATTGAAGACTTTCTATATACTTTCTATGCCATTGTTCATGAACTTTCACAACATTACTATAAAATAAGCATATTATCATCTGCACTTCACAGATAAGGAAATTGAGGATGAAATGTTAAAGGACTTATTCAGGTTAAAACTGCTACTAAGTGACAGAGCAAGGATTTGAGCTCTAATTTCATTGATTCCAGAATTCTTAGTCTTAACTATTATGTATGTAGTTTGCTTATAGAACTGTCTATGAAATCTTCACTCAGGAGGGAGGAACTATTTTCAAAATCCCCAAAATATGAGTTGGTGGGGGCTAAGCACTACATGAACTACTCAGTGTCAACATGTATATAGAAAGAACTGGCAGGGAGGCAATAAGGCATATGATGTCCACGAGACATCCCAAATTTCAAAAATTGCACTGAGGCATCCTGAGAGTAGCTGAAACTGGAAAAGGTTCTGCAGATTCCACCTCAGGGGTTAGTCAAAGGGAACTTGAGTAACGTCTGAAGGTGCTAAAATGGCCTGGCTTCTTTTTAGAACAAAGACCTAAACTGAAATAAATGTTTAACAGTAAAATGAAAATTGAGAAGGAAAGAGACAATAAGGACAAAAGAAAGAGAATATTCAGACAAAAGTAGGGGAAAGTAGCAGGGGAGAGAGAGCTTAGAAAGTATGGGGTCGTATATTTTATGACTTCATGAGACAACAGAAGAGGAACATCTGGAGCTATGAGCTAGGAAAGTTATCCTGGTCCACTTCTGCTGTCAAAATGTTCAGGAAGATTCATTTCACCTAAAATGAAAATGATCACAGCAAAACTCAAAACAAAAGTATTAGACTGTGAGAGGGAGAGAATAATAAACAGAACATTGTTTCTACAAACAAAACACAGCAGAAAGACATGTCAACCATACATATGTACAATGTAACATAATATTTCAAAAAAATTTATTAAACACTTACAGAAAATAATAAAATAATAAACACTATGGCAAACAATGGCGAATCAGAAAAACTGAGAAATGAGGTGATTGAAGAGAAGAAAGATTTGAAGAGATCTGATAGAACTCAATAAAGAATTAGAAATGATAGAAAAAAATTATTTCAGAAATGAAGAATAAACTAAGTGAAACACAAGTGTGAATAAATACAATGTCAAATACCTTATGACAAAAAAACAAAATAAAATAAATACCTTAGAAGATCTATAAGTTGGAAAACTATTAAGGAAAATTGATAGATTTAGAAGTTAGATAAATAGGTACAGCACATATATAATAGGAGTTGAAGATGATAAAAATAGAATACAACAAATACTAAAAATCATAATTTAAGAAAGCTTTTCTGAAACAAAGAACTACAAAAAGAAAAACTACATTTTGAAATAGCACATTTCATATCTGTGAAAAACAACCCAGAAGAGTTAACTCTAAGACAAGAAAAAGAAAAATGCTTTAGGAATCCAGCTAAAACAATATGGTAACTACAAAGGTAAGAAAACCATACGGTGATCAGATTTTTCAACTGAAATTCTTTATGCCAGAAGACAATGGAGTAATAAATTTAAGATCATCAAGAAAAGTAAATGTAATTAAAGGAAATTATACCAAGTCAAATTGACATTCAGATATAAAAGCCAGAAAGCTTTTACGAACATGCAAGGACTCAGAGAATATTGTTCCCATGAACCCTTCCTGGAGAAACTACAAGAGAATAAGCTTTAGAACAAATCATGGTATAAGGGAGATAATATATTATAAAAATGGTTATATTATCTAGCAATGTACATTCATTACATCTATCAAAATGAGAGGGAAATAGAAAAGTATAGGAGAAGTAAAATGAGCTCACTCATTTACTTAAACATTTTTTTTTTAATTAGAGAAGTAGGTTTACCAAAAAATCATGTTAAAAATACAGCATTCCTATATACCCTCCTATTGTTGACACTTTTCATTAGTGTGGTACCTTTATTACAATTGATGAAAGAATAACAAATTGAACTATTAAGTATAACTTACATTATATTATACATTAGTTGTCTTTTCCCATATCCCACCCTATTATTAAAACCTTGTAATCATGTTGTATATTTGTTACAATTCATGAAAGAACATTCTTATACTTCTATTAACTATAGCTCATCATCTACAATATGGCTCACTGTAAAATACATCCTTTGCTTTACCTTTAAATTTTTATTCTAGTAACATATATGACCTAAAATTTCCCCTTTTAACCACATTTGGCTATATAAGTTAGTGCTGTTAGTTACACTCACAATAATGTGTTTCCATCACCACCATCTATTTCCAAACTTTTACAATCAATCTAAATAGAATTGCTGCACAATTAAGCACCAACTCCCTATTCTCTAACTCCAACCTATATTTGAGATTCAAACTATGAGTTTGCTTATTATAATTAGTTCATTTTGGAGAAATCATACAATATTTTGTTTAGCGTATTTCACTCAACATGACCTTAAGGTTCTTCCACATTATTGCATGCATCAGGACTTCATTCATTTTTACAGCTGAATAATATTCCATCATATGTATATACTACTTTTGTCTATCCATTCATTGGTTGATGGACACTTGAGTTGCTTTCATCTTAGGGAAATTATGAATAAAGCCACTATGAACATTGGTGTACAAATATCTATTTGAATCCCTGCTTTCAATACTTTTGTGTATATACTGAGTAGCAGGACTGTTGGGTTATATGGTAGTTCTATATGTAGCCTCCTAAGGAATTGCCAAACTGTTTTCCAGAGTGGCTGCATCATTTTACATTGTCAGCAGCAATGAATGAGTGTTCCTTCCACTTCTTTTTCAACACTTGTAATTTTCTGTGTTTTTAAAAAAATAGTAGCTATTCTACTATGATGAAATGATATCCCATAGTTTTGACTTGCATTTCCCTAACAGCTAGTATTGTTGAACATTTTTCATGTGTTTTTAGCCATTTGCATATAGTCTTTGAGAGTATAACTTAAAAATTATACTTTTAAATTTTTTTTAAAATTCAAGGCAAAAGACTTGAATAGACATTTCTCAAAGAGTATATACAAATGGTTTGTTACTGATCTTTAGTCTTCTTTTTCTTCTAGAGTCGGTATAGTTTGTTTATTTGTTTTTAGAAATTTTTCCATTTCATCTAAGTTGTCGAATTTGTTGGCATACAGCTGTTTTTGTATCATATCATTTTTTTATTTCTGTGGGGTGTCAGTGGTAATGTTCTTCCTCTCATTTCTGATTTTTTCCCTCAATTTCATTTATTTCTGCTCTAATCTTTGTTTTTTCTTTCCTTCTACTTGCTTTGTAATTAGTTTACAGTTCTTTTCCTAGTTCCTCCAGTTGTGTAGTTAGGTCTTATATTTTAGCTCCTCCTTCTTTTTTAATGTAAGCATTTAGGGCTACAAAATTTTCCTCTCAGCACTGCTTTTGCTGTATCCCATAGGTTTTGACATGTTATATTATCATTTTCATTCATCTCAAGATATTTATTGATTTCTCTTGCAATTTCTTCTTTGACCCACTAGCTGTTTAAGAGAGTCATCCATATATTTGTGGGTTTTCCAGTTCTCTGCCTCAATTTCATTATGATCAGAGAATATGCTGTGTATGATTTCAATCATTCTAAATATATTGAGACTTGTTTTGTGTCCCAACATGTGGTTGTATTACAGAATGATCTATGAAGACTTGAGAAGAATACATATCCTGCTGTTTTAGGGTACAATGTTCTGTGTATGTCTGTTAGGTCTAGTTCATTTATCATATTATTCAAATTCTCTCTTTCCTTATTGATCTTCTGTCTTGATGTTCTTTCTATTGATGAAAACGGTGTATTGAAGTCTCCAACTCTTATTGTAGAGATGTCTATTTCTCCCTTCTGTTTTGCCAGTGTTAGCCTCATGAATTTTGAGGCACCATGGTTAGGTGCATAAATATTTATGATTGCTATTTCTTCTTGGTGGATTTTCACTTTTATTAATATATACTGTCCTTCTCTGCCTCTTATAACAACTTGTGACTTATTGTCTATTTTGCCTGATATTAGTATAGCTACCCCAGCTCTTTTTGGTTTACACTTTGCAGGAATATGTTTACACTTTGCAGGAATATGTTTTTCCAGCATTTCACTTTCAGCTTGTTTGTGTCTTTGCCTCTACAGCAAGACTATTGTTAACAACATGTAGTTGGTTCATGCTGTTTTATTCATTCTGCAAACATGGGTCTTTTGATTGGGGAGTTTAATCCATTAACATTCAGTGTTATTACTGTAAAGGCAATACTTACTTCAACCATTTTGCCCTTTGATTTTTATATGTCATATCTTTTTTGTTGTTTCTCTTTTCTTTTATTGCAACTTCCTTTTCTGTATACTTGAACTTTTGTGATATATCTGACTGATCCCTTTCTTATTTCTTTTTCTTTTTTTAAAAAATACTTTCTTCCTGGTAACCCTGGGATTAATATCACATCACCTACATATATAACCTACCAATTTGAAAATACAACAACCTAGGTTCAATGACATATATGCTCTCTGCTTCCATATCCCTCATTCTCTCTTCATGCTGTTTTTGTCCCACTTTACCACTTTATATTTTACATGTCCATTATCAGGAAATATGCACTTTTCTTGTTCAATTGTTTTCTTATTCTTATATGAATTAAAGAGTAGAGTGAAATATTGATGATACAGTCCTTCTGGGTTTTGCATTTATCTTTTTCATCACCTTTACTGATGACCTTCATTTTTTTACTTCTCGAAGCCACTCTTTTCTGTCTTTTCCTTTCAACCTGTAGAAGTCCCTTTAGTAATTTTTGTAGGTCTTGTCTTTTGTTGAAAAACTTTCTCAGTTTCTGTTTATCTGTGACTACTTTAAACTCTCCTTCATTTCTGAAAGACAGTTTCACCAGATAAAGATTTTTTGGCTGGCAGTTTTTCTCTTTCAGTACTTTAAATATATGTTACTACTGCCTTCTCACCTCCAAGGTTTATGATGAGAAATTGATTTTTAGTCTTATTGAAGATCTCTTGTAGGGATGAATTGCTATTCTCTTGCTGCTTTCAGAATTCTCTCATCTTTGGCATTTCACATTCTGATTAGTATCTGTCTCAGAGTGGGTTTATTAGGATTTATTCTGTTTGGCATATGTTGCACTTCTTGGACATGTGTATTTATGTCTTTCATAAGAGTTTTAGGCCATTATTTCATCAAATATTCTCTCTGTCCCTTTCCCCTTCTCTTCTCCTTCTGGGACATTCATGACATGTATGTTTGAATGCTTCATGCTGTCACTCAAATCCCTGGGACACTGCTCAATTTTTTCTATTCTTTTCACTGATTATCTGACTGTATGATTTTCATTGTCCTGCTTTCTAGTTCACTGATTCTTTCTTCTGCCTGTTCAAATCTGCTGTTGTATGCCTCTAGCTTATTTTTAATCTCTACTTATGTGCCTTTCATCCACATAATTTGTTTCTTTTTATAGTTTCAAATTCTTTTCTATGTGATCACATTGTCTTCTTAACTCTTTATCCATATTTTCCTTCCTCTCCTTTAATTGATGTAGAAAATTTGTTTGAACAACTTTCATTAGTTGTTCCATATTCTGAGTCTCCTCTGAAGTTTTAATTTGTTCCATTTACTGAGCCATAACTTTCTGTCTTTTATTATGCTTGTAATTTTTTGCAAACTACATAATCAGATGTCTAGGCATTTGATTATCTTTATCAGTTAACTCTGAAGGTCAGTTTCTCCCCAGGTCTAGGATTTTATTGTTGACTGGCTTTGTGTTAAGCCTCTTCTTTGATGCTTGGTCCAACTTATTCTAGATCTTTAGAATTGCCCATGTTTTACTGTTAAGATTTTTTCAGCTTTTCTTCATATGATTCTTGTCCTGGATACTTGGTACAACTTTTAAGATTGCACTGTTTGTGCAATTGCTTCCCCTCCAGGAGAAAGCTTCCTTTCCTCTGTTCCTTCTCTGGGAATCTTGGTCTGTTCTGTGTGTTTTTGTGCAGTTTTCTCCTAGCTCCAATGATTTGTTTAACTTCTCTCCCTCACTCAGTACCCCCTTTTCCTTACACTTTTCAGTTCTGTAACCTATTCTATCTTATAGGAGTTCACTTTAACCCCCTCTTTTTTTCTGTGAGGGTTTTCTGCCTCTAGTTTTTTTCCCCATTAGGGTATTCTGCCCCAGAGAGCCAGATGGGATCAATCCAGAAAAGCTGTTCATTCCTGAAGAGTTCATTTTGCATTTAGGTGGTCCAGCCAACAGAAACTGGATCGAGTGTATGCACCTTTTGCCTATAATTCTCCTTCAGTCTCTTTCTCTCCTCCACCCCAGGGGCCTTTTGTATACAGCACAACATAGTGGCTTACCTTCAACCTTGGGTTTCTGCAGACTTGTGTCCCTGTGCCTAGATACGCATGGGGATCTAATTTGCTGCTGAGTCTCTATATCTGTGTCCATATCAAGAGGGACCCAGGCCACTGCTTCTGCATGACTCCCAAGCTGCATGGGACTAAGTCAAGGGGAGAAGAATAGACTGGTGGGTTGGAGGCAGAACTTTCCTACCTGATATTTTTCTTTTTCTTTGATTCAGCATTTGAGCATCCTTCTCCAGTTTCTACCATCCTTCTGGCTCTAAGCAAGTGGAATTTGTTCTTTTATTTAGCGATTCTCTGTGGAGGCTCTTTCATGTGATGTCTTATGTTGCCATGTTGATAATATCACTCCTCACTGATTTTCTTATAGCAAATAAGTAATTATGTTAGTTTAACTGAGAAACATAATTTTTGATGTAGAGGAAATGAGATACCAATTTAAATATCAGTAAAATTAAGGAAACATGCTATAGCTCAATGGCAGACTAAATCATGTACCCCAACAAAGACATGTTCTTAACCTGTGTTCTTGGATGTGAACCCATTTGAAACTAGGCGCCCTTGAAGATATATTATCAATTAAGGTGTGGACCCATTTGTTAACAGGATCTTTTTATTTTTTTAAAACAAAACATGCCAAATTTATTTTGCTTTCACATTAATCATCAAGTATTAGAATTTTTTCAAAATCCTTCTTGTCCTTCAACATATGTTGTTAACTTTTTTTTATCAAATCAATTTTATTGACACATATTAATAAAGCATAAATCCATCCAAAGTGTACAATCAGTGGTATTTGATATAATCATATAGTTGTACATTCATCACTTCAATCATTTTTAGAGCAGTTTCATTATTCCAATAATAATAATAATAAATTTAAATAAACACTCACACTAACAAAACCCATCACCTCTCAATCTTTCTATGCTTCCCTGCTGTACATAACTGCTATTCTGTTTAGAACATGGTCTTTTAGGATACTATTTAGGTCTGGCCAAACTGAATCAGGGTAGGGCCTGAACCCATATTAGTGGAGGCCCTACAAAGAGAAGCCAGAGGATGTAGAAGCCAGAAGTCAGAGAAAGACACAGGTGGAGATTAAGGGTATTGTCATGTATCAGAAGGAGAGATGTAAGTCAAGGAACTCTAAAGTTTGGGGCAAACCACCACCAGAATACTACAGACTCTGAGAGAAAGCATGGCTTTGCTGATGCCTTGATTTCAGATTTCTGGACTCTAAACCAGAAGCCAATAAATTCTTGTTGTTTAGGCCAATCCATTGTGTGGCTTTGTCATAGCAGCTCTGGCAAACTAAGACAAGCTTCAAATAAGATTTGGATATGCCAGTATAAACTCATGAAATATTTTATCTTAAAAATATATGTATTTGCAAACTCCTTCCATTGAACATGACTAGAAACAATAATAATCCATGGCAAAGAAAATACCTATCCTACTGATTGTTGTCTCTATCAATTTCCCCTAAACAGAACCAGGGCTTCTTGGAGAAAAGGCTGCTTCCAGATCTAGGGCAGAAAATAAATTATTTGAGCCTAGAATATTTAGTTATGTCAGTAAAAAAGAAGACTATCAATGTTTGCTAGGATTAAGTCTAAAGGATTCAAGAATCAATTTCAAGAGGTTCCTACTGATAGAAGTGACAATATGAATATCAATAAAAATAATAATTATACAAGATTGACATACATAAAATATATTTAAATTTACATCTTCATTTTGATATTATAAAGGACTCTTATTGGTCACCAATGGAGGATGCTAGCTAATGAATCAATTATTTTGAAAACTGTGAAATAAAGAAAATGAAGAAAGAATTTATTGTGTCTTCTTGAACAAACTTCAAGCAAATATTGGATAAGAGGAATATTCTCTTTAAAGAAATATTCCACATAATAAGTAAATGAAGAAGAAAAGATAAAATGTCACCCCTAATGATATTAAAGGACCCAGAATGAGCATCAATGGCTGCTAACAACACAAAATCAGAGCTAACCATACATTATGTCCCTCCTGATAAAAACACCACACCACCTTTAAACTAGCCTTGCCAAAAACTATTGGAATTGAATTTAATCAATTCTCTAGATCTAGTTACCAACTTCAGGAAATGCAAGGGACAAAGGTACATGTTAAATGATATCACAGGGAGGCATTTAGCAAAATTCAGACTGTGGGAAACTATGGAACCTAAATTTTATACCTTCAATAAAAATACCGACAATGGAATAAAAGGGATAGAGGGGAACCTAAACAAATAAGAGACTAAAGAAATATATCAACCAATCACAATTGCAAACCTTATTTGGATCTCAATTGAAATAAATCATATGCATATATATGTATACATGTATGTCTATGTATATATCATAATATATTATTTATATAATAATAATAATCAGGTGAATGGGAACATTCAATAGATATTTGATGATATTAAGAAATGTTAATACCATACTTCACTCTTCTTTCAAAGAAGTATCTTTTGTTAGACAGTTTTCTTCTGGTCCTAATTGTTTTGTGTGTATGGGGGTGGTGTTGCCTCCCAAATCCAATTGTAAGTGTATCAAGTATAAATCTCCATTGACAAAGTCAGATATGCATATGTTTTATTTCCTTTGTTTGCTATGGAAACCTAAATTCTAACTTTGAGTCCTTATTTCTCTGTAATGACAGTGAAAATTTAATCTCAATCCTTCCTAGAATTTCCTGACCCCTGTGCCAGTTTTCAGCTCTTTCAGAGTACCAAGGCAAAGGTACTGGTTGGTATTTGTATGTGTGTGCATGTGCAAGTGAGAGGGTCCCATCAGTCCCTGAATCATTGGTTCAAAACGCCTCTGATAAATTCAACCCTGATTGTAGATTCCCTTCACATTCAGTAACTCTGCTGCATCTGTGCCAATTTTTTAAAAATAATTTTTTATTTTTATTTTTAAAGATGCTTTAACTTACATAAATGTTACATAAAAAATATAAGGGATTCCCACATGCACCCCCACACACACTTTCCCACATTAACAACATCCTTCATTAGTGTGGTACATTTGTTACAATTGATGAACCCATATTGAAGCATTACTACTAACCATGGACTATAGTTTACATTATAGTTTATACTCTGTAATGTACAATTTTTTAAGTTATGACAAAACATACAATGGTCTATATTCATTACTGCAATGTCATGCAGGACAAATGCAATGTTCTGAAAATGCCCCCATATTATACCTATTCTTCTCTTTCCCATCCCTCAGAACCTCTTGTGGCCACTGCCTTTACATCAATGATAAGAGTTCTTCCATTGCTAGAATAATAATGTCTATAGTAGTAAAATAAGTCTACTCTAGTCTATTGTTCATTCCCCAATCTTGAGGATTTTGGGATGATGATGCTCACTCTGCTTCTAACAGAGAGGGAGCTTAGATCCCATGGTGCAGATGGATGGAGCTATCTTGCTTGCAGTTCTAGACATTCTCTGTTCCTTGGAATGGGAGTTGTTCATCAACATCTCCTTGTTAGTTGTCCTGAGTGGGTCCAATGAACTGGAGAGTAGGTGTTGCAACTCTGCTGAAATTCAGGGCTCAACTGGCACGTGGATGGACCAAAGATTTAAGTCTCTGGGATATATATTTATCAAGTATAGTGCTAATTATAGGTTCAAAAAAAGGGGGGCAGAAGAGCCATGTGTAGAAACCTATAAATGAATCTAACTCTGTTACAATAAGGAGCATAAATTCCAAAGTAAAGTCCACTGACAGGGTGCAGAATGCCTAAGCTGTCTGGCCTGCTTGGAGTTTCTGGATATCTCTACAGCCCTCAGGAGCCCTGCTATTTGAGGCACTGTTTACTGTGTCTGTGCCAGTTTGATGCACTGGAATCTTTTACAAAGCTTCCATTTTTTCATAA
Organism: Tolypeutes matacus; assembly: GCA_026826555.1. Classification (NCBI taxonomy): domain Eukaryota; kingdom Metazoa; phylum Chordata; class Mammalia; order Cingulata; family Chlamyphoridae; genus Tolypeutes; species Tolypeutes matacus. Next base: position 10,504,973 of record JAKSZT010054466.1, on the reverse strand, counting down.
CTGTCTAGACTCACAACACAGCCATGTTCATTCCTTTCTGTGGTCTTACTGGCTGTCAGGTAGCAATGCTAGGAAATTGGACACACAGGACATACCACTTCCCATCCCTCTAGCGCCCTCACAATTTAATACACACAAACACACACAGATACACACAAAAGAACTAGACCATAGGGTCTTGTTTCTTTATTACTTATTATTTATTTGGCATTTCATCGAGCCGGAGTCTCTTAGTCCTTTTATTTATTTATTTATTTATTTTTTTGCATGACAAAACAAAAATTTATTTCACCCCTACAGATTAAAAGGTCCACCATTTCCCGGGTAATAGAATAATTAAAATTTTGTTATTATTTATTTGCCCTAAATATTACTGATTATTTTCTTTACATGTATCTGTGCCTTCTTAAATCTTTATTATGACTGATCATATTAAATCTAATCTTACCTAAAATCCCTTTTAAATCAACATTCTCTTTCAATCTAATATAGGTTTCTTAGTCCTTTTAAATTAAATATGGATACTTAAGCTGACGTCCTTGAGGTGGTTCTTTAAGCCCTCATTTTCTATTTGGAATACACTGTTTCAGTAGAATATAAGAATCATATATAGTGAAAAGCATTAGGTTTAGAGTCATACATGGTCCTCTCTCTCCCTTTCCTTCTCCTAGTCTCTGACAGAAAATGTATTTAATCTAGGGGAAACACTTTATGTTTTCTCTCCAGATAAATATCCAGGTGTGTCTGAATCCACTTGCCATAGTTAAAAAAAAGCCAAAAAGACTTGTAGACTATTTAAATTTCAGTCCTATCACGTGCTTCCCCTGAAATAATAAGCACAATTACTTGCTTGAATATATTGGTGGTAATGTTGGGAGAGAGGGGGTTGCAAGAAAATAAAAGGAAGACAAAAGTTCATATCTAAAAAACAATATCCAGCAAGATGTGCTTAAATAGTAACTGTTATACAGTACTTACTCAACAAGTGTGGCTTAATATTATGAAACAGCTAATAAACATAGCATCTACTGTATGCCAGGCACTGAATGTTGTTTTTTAAAAAATATTATATTACCACATTTAATCCTCACAACAACGCTATGAAATAGGTAACTAGTATCAGTTTTTTTTTACAGACGAGTATATTGTGGCTCAGGGAGGATGAGCTCAATCTGATTGGAAGTCAGGTAGCCTTGGCTTCAGAGTCTATGCTCTTTGCCACTACATTATACTACTTTTTGTAATAATTGTTCTTACACGTTTTTCTAAGGGAAGAGGCCAGATCACATTTTAACTTTGTATTTTCTATCACGTGGTACTTGTCAAATGTAAATAAATTAAATTCAACTCTGACCATTACTCCCTTGTGCTTTAGCCCAAGAGAATGGGAAGCTTCTTCTCCTTCTCCCCTACCATGGAGTTGAAGACCAAAGGATTTCTACAACTAATTATCAGTAAAATGGTAAAGGTCAAAGTCAGAATAGACTTTCCAAAATGGATTATTGAAAGAAGGTATGTCAGGTGGGTCAAGAGCCAAAGGGCAAGTTTTTATTCTATTTGTTATTTTTCTGTGGTAAAAATTGTTCCATTGATCAACATGTATTGGTTGGAATTCTTTGCAATAAGCGTCAAGTTGGGATATGAAGTATACAGAATGTAATGCTTGCTTCAAATAATCTTCAACATTTGAAGAAACATGTTGATATATTGGTCTATACCTGTCCTATCTTTCACCATGGCCAAGAAACTAGGAATTCTGATTGATTTATAAAATACAGTATTTGATCATTTGTTCTTGTTTTGTTTTTGTTAGTTGAGATTGAATCTAATTTTGCCAATGACTAAAATGGAACCAACTGTTTTTATGGAAAATAAACTAGATACTGATTTTAAAAAGGTCATCCTCCCAGTAGGTGGAGTGATAATGTTTAAAGACTGGGATAATGGTCTATGGGAGAAACTCAATCCTGACTCTGTTCCTTCACTGCTAGTGTGGTAATGGAATGGCTGAAGTTTAGACTAAAGGTACCTGATTTTTTTTTTTTTTTTTTGGTATATTGGCTTTCAGCCGATCCTGTGCATCACAATTATTTAAATTGTGTTTTTAAAGTTACAGATATTTAGGGGCATACTTAGGAAATGGGTATTTTTTAAAACTACTCCAGTGATTCTGTCTTAAAACCAAGGTTGACAACTGCTGGCCTGGTAGAGCAAAGAAAGCACATTCCAGGATATAAGTACATAAAAGGATAGTAATATCATAAAATGAAAGCCTTTTATAACAAGTACTTGTGAATTTTAGCATTTAATCCAATAACACAAAACTAAATGAAACATAATGTTTCATATTTGTAAAAACATAGTTCTTTTTTGCCAACCCTTTGGAAAATAAGAAATTTTAGTTTTAAAAAATTCTCTTTCTCATGCTTAAGATGTGTTGAGTTTTTTAAAGTAACCATATATATTAGTCAGCCAAAGGTGTGCTAATGCAAAATACCAGAGACTGGTTGGTCTTTATAAAGGGTATTTATTTGGGGTAGAAGTCCACAGTTACCAGGCCATAAAGCATAAATTTCTTCCCTCACTAAAGTCCATTGCCACGTGTTGGAGCAAGACAGCTGCCCATGTTTGCCACGGTTCAGGCTTCTTGGGTTCCTCTCTTTCTGGGGCTGCGTTTCTCTCTGGGCTTAGCACCTCTGTTTCCTCTACAAGGTCAGCTGTAGACTATGAGCTCTCTGGGCTTTGCTTCTCTCCACAAGGCCGGTTGTGAACTCTCAGGCAAATGGCTCGTCTCTATCCCGGGGACTTCTCTCCAACATCAAAACTCCAATATCAAAACTACTCCTTCTGTCCTTTGCCTTGCCTTTTATATTTGATTCCCCCATCCACCAAAGGGTGGGGCTCAACGCCCTACTGACATGGCCCAACTAATGCACAAATCATGACTTAATCATGCCCAGATTAGCATACCAGTTATATTTTTGGAATTCATAATTACATCAAACTGCCCAATTGCAACACCATATAATATAAACAATATGCTAGTGTAACCACTCCACTACCCCTTAGCCTTTTCCAATAAATTGATGTTTGCCAGAAGCAGGAAATTAATACAATGATCTTTGGAAGCTCTTTTCAGTTGCCCAGTAACAAGCACTTTTCATTTTCTGCAACAGTTTTAAAAAAGATCAGTAACAACCTTATTGTAAGTGCACAGGAAAAGCAAAGGGGGCAGCCATTCAGAGTTAGCATGGATTTCCACCCAAGTCTGTAGTTGTGGTTTTGTGGGAAACACCTAGAGCGTCATGGCCACCATGACATAGCCAGTCAAGGCAGATTTACCATGAAGCTCATAAAATTTATCCTTCTTGGCCTCTCACTTGCACAGCCCATGCTAAGGTACCCTGAGGAGTCAGAAAAAGAGATTTTTTTAAATTAACAAAATTGCAAACTGTAGGTTATTTTAACTTTAATCGGTTAAGACCCTTGACTCTAACCACTTCAACTTCTCTCTCTCACACTTCCACTTGTTTTAAGTGGTACTGGAAGAGCTGCAAACACATTGGAAATCTGGCTAAGGGAGATTTAAGGGCAATTTTAGCTTTGCTGAGTGGGATATATATACACACACACATATATATATATATGCAGTTTGCAGTTATTTCCATGGATAGTTCTGTTATTGGTAGCAAGGCTTCATAGGCTAGTAAGAGCTATCATTCTCTTAACCCTTCCACTATTCTGCACATGCTTATATCCATCAGCAGTCCTTTTATGACTATCATCGATCTCTTATCAGGTATGACAGTATTTCCCTACTTCCTCCCTGGCCCTAAGGCTTTTTTTTTTTTTTTTCCTCCTTTTTTGCCCCCTCGTATTTTATCTGCACACTATATCATACCAAACTGGACTCCTCAGTTTTGCTGTAATATATCTTTGCTTACTCTCTTCATTTGGCTAGTTGTATTTTCTGGTTCTTATTAATCTCTTGTTGATGTGACACAAAACATTGACACTGACAAACAAAACATAAAATTCACAATATGTTACTACAAGCATGTTAACAGCACATTGGTTAATGAGTGTCACCAATTCAGAATATTTACAATTAGTCACTTGAAATCATACTGCACATAAGTAAAAGAAACTTGAGAGAAAATTTCCCAAATTTGAGAACAATCTTAAAAATTTTTGGCATTTCTAATAGCAAGTTATGAAGCTTAAAGAAAATTTTCTAAGTATCACAGTAAAAAATATTACCAACTATCCTGGAGGAAAGATTGAATTGTCTTAATATTCTCTGTATAGAAAATGATACTACAAAATTGTCTTTATATGAAGAAGCAGTATGAATTGTTGCCATATATTATTTTTCTAGATTTTGTGATGTTTGTGCTACATGTCAGCTTTGTAAAATTTGCAATTTGTTGTAATTTGCTTTCTCATTCTAAATTAATACTCACTTTTGAGGACAAATAATTGTCTACTATTTTTCATAAAGCAGGTCCTCTAAATTTTTATAAGTGTAAGGCCCCCAAAACTTTGAACTACTTTGACTGCCATTAAAGTGATTAATAAAATTTGTAATATCATGTTAACTATGAGCAACTGGATATCTATCCATTCATTTCACAAGCCCAAACTGTCAACTACTTGGTAAGTTATGGAAATTTAATGTGAAAAATTCTCCTGTGTTGTCTATTGCCATTTCTAAAAGCCATGTATCCATTATCATTTTCCATATTAGCACTTTTGATATAGAAACACTATTGAGTGGCAACAATATAGATAAGGTATAGAGTTACTCCAGATCCATAAACATCTTAGATATTTTGAGTAGTAAGTGGCCATAATCCTCTTGAAAGAAAATCATCCTAAACACTAACATTTGGTTAATTAGTTGTTCTCTAATGGAAAATAATATAAATGCCATGAAAAAAAAAACCTGGCAGTTGTTATCACCCACCCCATACAACTAACTGACTCTTTGGATGACTATAAATTAATAGTCAACATTATGAGGAAAAGGAAAAAATCTTAAGTAACAAAAAGAGGATAGAACCATGTTGTGGAGGAAATAAATGGAAAGGAAAGATGAGTGTTTAAATATCATAATATCATATACATAATACACATATATACATGCTGGTAAATATTCAACAACTAACATTCTGGAAAAAACAGCATGTATATATAGAAATATATACTTACATATATTTATTATAAATTAATTTATTTAAAGATGTGCAGCAAACAATTTCCAAATGATATTAAAGTACATGACTATTTTAAATTACATTAGCCCATTAATTCTCAAAGAATGAATGCTTTCTTTGAATTGTACCTAACTCTTATTTCTGTAGTCACACCTATAGTTGCAATTGGTGAACAAGTAGTTTGGACATGACTGAAAGTTGATATTTTCACTTATGTTAATGAGTAAGATGAGAATGATATGATGAAGGTGCATTTTGGAACGTCATTAATTCATCAATTATGAAAGAAACTTCTTGACTGAATAAGATAAGTCTTTGAATACAGGAATAATATTTCCTCAACTTTGTGCTATTCACAGTATAATGGCTATAGACACAACACACATTTAAGTTTAATCTCTATAATTAACATTTTCTCCATCTCTCTAATGTCTAGAAAAAGCAACAAAACAATAAATCAATAACTTATTTGCATTTGCCTATTTCCATACTCCCACCATGGTCTATTTCAAGCTACCAACCTGATGTCATGTGGGTCAGGTAGGAAAGAGATGCAGTAAAAATAACTAGTTAGTGATGAGCTTTATATTTATTATATTTGCTTTTAATATAACTTAATGGGATATTTATATAATTTAATTTTAAATATCAACAAGCTTGCAAAATTCCTGTAAATTTAACAATAGACCCTCATAAGCCAAATACGAGCCAGTGCCACATTACCACTGTGATTATTAAATAAAGAAATAGATGGGGATATAGAAAAAATATTTAACATTAATGTATTCATTCAGTTGATATTTTGGAAATCTACTATTTGCCAAGCATTGGGATTATAAAGAAAAATCAGCTCTACTGTGTTCTGTAAATTAAGTCACTGTATCATGTGGGAGACAACAACTTAAGCAAGAAGCCATGCCACAATCCTGATGTGTACAGAGTGTTATGGGAGTGCTCTGGAGAAAGCAAATTGCCAGAAACTCTATGGAGAAGGGTGGGATACACTTCACTGGAGAAAAAGAAGAAGTGAAGAAAACAGCATAAGCAAAAAGGGCTTAATAGACCTTACCAAGTGTCATGGGAAATAGGAATGGACTAGTGAAGGCCCTTGTATGCCAGGTGAGAAGGTCTGTTCTTTAGATATTAAGGAGCCCTTGACCACTTTTGAACAGGGAAACTGGTGTCTTTTAGAAGGAATACTCTGGAAGTGGTGAATAGACTGGACTTTGAGTAAAACAGAGAAAAAATATTTTAGAGTCAATTAGGTAATTAAGAAAATGAAATAAAAGAAATTTCCAGTCTAAAAGTATTAGGAGGGAGATAGGCCTAATTAAGAATATAATAGACCAGCAGGGATATTTGAAAAGAGAAAGAAGAAATTCACATAAAGACAAAGATTCATGGCCATCTGAAAAAAAAAAAAAAAGCTGATTAAACACAGAACCCCCAACAGATGTTAGATTTTGAGCAATTCTATTTTTGATTATTAAGGGAAAAATACTCTGGGGGAGGGGGGGGAGTAAATTTATTAGAAGCATTAAGATATACTAAAATTTTCTCCCAGGTTGCCTTCTCAGCCTCATTTTCTGCATCTAAATACATGCAACAAATATATCTCTAAAACAGGTTCTTATACCTTACCCTGAGCATAAAAAAACATAAGACTGACTATAGAAAATATAAATCTTAAGGACAAGAACCCCCTCTCCCCCCAAAAACAGGAAAGAAAAAGAAAAGCTGCTGGGGGTAAGACTCTACCATTAGACCAGATTATCTTAAAAGTTTGTGGCATCTTGGGGATATTTTAAAACTCTAAAGTAAGCTCAGGTTTTATGGGGTGGATGCTATGACCTCAGTTCCAGGGTAGCAGGCCCTCATGGTCTGGAGGGAGGAATCTGCTTCATCGATGGTGACTTCAGTCTGAGGTCCTAGCTGGTCTGCTGTCTCTTCATTTAATTCAGCTTTTACAAATGGCCCACTCATTGTTGACATCTGTCAGGCAGGCCAAAGTCATTCAAAACAATCTTTAGATGTGAGACACGCTCAAAGATGGGAGACAACTATTCATTTTAGCTGTCTTGATTAGACAATAATTAGCCATTTCGGTTGGCAACCTTGAACTCCATTCCACTGAACAGAGTGCTCTGAAAGAAATATTTTGTTAAAACATGCCATCAGGATAATTCCTGTTAGTGTGGAAATAAGCTTTCTTCTATTTCCCTCTCCAGGTTTTTTGGCTTCATACAGATACCAAATTATTACTCTCGGTTCAGAGTCATAAATGGCAACCCAGGAACTTGGAAACATTGATACATCTTCAAAAAGTAGCTCACTCCTACAAAATAACTTAGATTTTCAGAAAACAGCAAAAGATCCTTTCTCCGTGATTTATGGTGGGTATGTAATATCTGTGTGTATGTTTATGAGTGTGTGTTTATGTGTCAAGGAATATTTAAAAGGTGCAGAAGTTACGGGGTTTCATCTGAAAAATCTTGAGACGCCAAGAATTAAAAAATAAGGCCCATGATGACCTGCAAAGGCAGTGCGACAGAGTAAGGACAAAAACTTGAATCGAGATTACTCTTAGTTTGGCCTTCAGAGATTGGTGAGTCATTACGTGTGATATACAACCCACTTTCCTTTAGGTAATAAATTATATGGCCAAATTTTCATCCTAAAATTTCCAGTGATATTTGAAAGAGTCATTCTCACTTCTCTTCTGGCTTTACAACATTCCTTATTACTATTTCAGCTTTGTGCGTTTTGGTGTTTTGTAATTTTTTTTAAACAAATTTGAGAAGTACTGAATTGATGACCAGCAGTTTATTTCTAAGAATGTTTAAAGGCAGGAAATCCCTAAACATTTTGAGGTCCTTCCATCCTTCGGATTTGCTTTCGAAGAGTAGACCAAGAAAAGAAAATATAACCTGCTAAATAGACACGTTTCAGGATGTAAGAATGAGAGCTGTTGTCAGATCCTGTCAAATGAAGATTTCAGGAAGAGTATAGAGCAAAGGTTAAAAGGAGCCAAGACACAAGTTTCTCAATAATCCCAGCAGCCCTGGAAAGGAAGGCTCATCTTCAGCAAATCAGACAACAGGAAACCCCAAACCAAGTACAGATGCTGCTATATCAATCCAAATATGATACTAAGTAATAAGAGGGAAGTAATGCATTTGGTCTGTTAGAGATTGAAAGAAACATGCTCCATATGGCCTGGATGGCCCGAATGGAGTCCTTGAATTATTAGGAGGAAGGCAAATCTTGAAAGCCTTTTTATTCTCAGAACAAACCAAAATTGTATTATTGGTCTAAACCTCTTTCACAGGCAATCAGAGGCCCTGGAACCTTGAAATCTATGGTTCTGGGTTTGGAACTGGAAAGCGATATAAAAGAAACCTAACTGAGAACAAAGGAAAGGATTCCAATCCTCATTCATTGCCTCAGCCCCCTCCTACCTCGTCTCTATTCCTTTCCCCTCTTTTGATTCTGGTGCAAGAACTGTACAAATCAAAATGATAGATTTTTCAAATGACCTATCATAAGAAGGTGGCATGAATGATTGTTTTTTAAACCCACAACTTCTCTAATGGGGTAAAAAAAGCCTATCCAGATTCTAAGGCAAAGGATTCTAGAATGTTAAATCCATAGGAGGAAAGAAAACTCAGGTCATAAAATGCTTGGGTGATGGAATCTGGGGCAATTCCCTGAACATACTGGGTGGTTGCCCCAGCTTTTATTTTATTTCATGGGACTGTGGATCAGGTGGTGCCCTAAGGATTTAAGGCTAACATCCTGGAGCTAACTGTATGCGTGCCACTTTTATTAACAATGCTAATTGTACCTAGCCCATTTCGGCATCCCAGACCTCTTTGAAAATATTATGAAAACTTCTGTCCTTCAATTCCCCATCATTCATATACACAGTTACACGTAAATATGTACATACATTCTCCTTAAAGTCTGAATAGCACAGCTCATGTAGTGCTATAAACAATAGCCTAACAACAACAACAACAACAAAAATACAAAAATCAAGAAATCAGCAGCTCAGTTGAAACAGGAATGTTAAACTATTGATATCGTAAAGACAAAGCCATCTGAGTATTCTTACTTGCTCTCTCTGCCACTGGTGAGAAGTGGTAGTCGTGGCAACATTTGCACTGATGAGTCCCTTGGCTCTCAGGGAAACAGCTTGACTTATACATCCATAACTTACCACAGCATCTGATGACATCAAAGCCAGAAAGTTAATGAAAGGAAGGACTGGTTGCTGTTTCACAATTAGAACTAACAGAGAGTACATAGTCGGCTTGCAACGGGCTACTAGGTTCCTGGTGAGGATCCCCAATAACAATTCCAAATTAGAGGGCTGAACCCCAAACTAGAGAAAGGGCTCCTTCCAGAACTCCCATTCGCCTTATTGGACATGAAATGGTGAAGGAACGGTGGAAAAATTTCAGCCTTCTGGTCACCTCTGCCGGAAGTCTGAAATTTCCTAGTACCTGAGAAGGGAAATCCAGTTAGCCAGGCCACTCCTCCCTGGGCAGTAATTCTCACAGTTTTGCCCAACTTTTCCATCTATGACCTTATTTTGGTTAATTTGGAACACAAGGTCAGGAATATTTTTGACCAAATGATAAAATGTAAGTAGGCAGTTTGTTTTTAAGATGTCAGTTCACATGAAGAATTTACAGTTGTCCTTATAAGTGGAGGAGAATTTTCCCTCAAATGAGATAGGGATTATAGAGAAGTGGAAAGGAGAGATTGAAAAAGCATGCAGGAGAGCACTCATTATTTCTTGTTTTTTCTTTTAGGGCAAAGATCAGAATAGACAACCCATGTGTGCTGCTGGTAAAGTTTCCATGAGGCTTGAGAAACATTTTGGTTGTTTCTTTTTTTTTTTCCCCTGAGCAAGAAAAAATAATTTAAATTGTCATTTTCTCCTTTTGTTCTTCTTTTGACACAGAGAAAATAAAATCTAGAGGAGCCCAGATCCTTCCCCAGTACTTCCACAATAGCAAAGCACTTTTAAAGAGTATAGTATATTTTCAGGACATATTAACTTAAAATTTTAAATATAAGAGCGGGCACAGTAGGTCACAATCACTCATATTTACTCCATTTGACAGTGCCTCTTCCCCAGTCACCCATTTCAGTAAAAAAATTTAAAAAAGGAAATTCCCTAGATGTAGTAATTACAATATTTGACATAAATAAGTAGGAATTCTTAGATGTTTTCTCTTGCCTATATAGAACTAATTACCTTTCATTAGCCAAGACCTTGACCAGTTTTCAAGTTTTATAATTGTACTTTGCATAGACATAGCCCTTTATACTTTTGTTCAAAGTGCTTTAAAATATCCAGTCCTTAGGATAAACCTAGAAGCAAGGAAGGCAGCTATTATCCCATTTTTCTGGTGGGAAAAACGAAACCTGTGGGAGATCTAAGACTTCCACTTACTCAAGATTATTTAGAAGGAAAACAGCAAGACATTAGTTCTCTTAACCTACTGTCCAAGTCATCATCCTTCCTCTTTCTCTTTCTTTCTTACAACATTTTATCTGTACAGTTCTCAAGGCTTTTAAGTATAGGACCAAGAAAAGGATTTGGTTTCTCCTGTCCATGCACGGGTTTTCCATTTTATACTTAAAATCTGCCAACGGAAGATAATCACCCTAAATTTCAAGCTCTGGGTTCCTTGCCTCTTATGTGAAAAAAATAATAGCTCTACTAGATTTGATTGTTCATGCTTTAGGAAGACTCATACCAGTTGGAGAGCAAAGCACACATCTTTAACACAGAACAAATTAATGCCTTTGATTTCACTGATTTTCGTGTACTACCAAGTTTCTAAGACAGAAATTTAGATTTTTTGTTTTTGTTCTTTGTTTCTTTAATAAACAAGGGAGTGTCTTGACCACTGTTGTTTTTCTCTTGAGCTACTACTCCTGTTCTGCTTGATTTCATTTTTCTTCTACAGTCTCTTCTCTAGAAAGCAGCCAATAATCTTTTTTTTTTTTTAAGATTTATTTTATTTACTTATTTATTTCTCCACACCCTCTCATTTGTACTTGCTATGTCTGTTGTCTTTCTTATTTCTTTAGGAGGCGCCAAGAATGGAATCCAGGATTTCCAATGTGGGAGGGAGGTGCCTAATTGCTTGAGCCACCCCCATTCCCTGCTTTGTTGTATCTCTCATTATGTTTTTTCTTCTTGTGACTCTCTAGGCAGAAGTAGTCAGGAAGGCTGTCTCTACGCATCTCTTTCATCCTTCTCCCGGGACCATGGACTAGCCCTGGCTGATGTGCAAATATGCTAGGCCTCTTCTCAGAACTGACAGCCTGACACCTCTGCCTACTTGCCACCAGCCAAAGGAAATCACATGGATCATCTCTAAGTCAAGGAGGACCTTTGATGAGGCCATGGAGAGAGAAGCAAAGAATTGAGTTGTTCAATATACCACACTCTTTAACCTCATCATCTCCCTGTTTACCCTCTCTAACCAGACAACTTTTTACTGTTCCTCAAGTGTGTAAGGCTCATCCTAACTTCGAGACATTTGCTTAATGTTCTCTTTTCCTAGGATGGGTTTCTCTATGGTGTATTCTCTAGGAGGTGTAAATACTTCCTAAATGCCAACTCCTCAGGAAGACATTCCCTAATTATCATATCTTAAAGAGCTGCCAATCCCCCCTCATCACACATACATATACACACATCCATCTTATTTTGCTTTAATTTTCTTCAGAGGAATTATTCAAAGCATTATAAACATATTTGTGTATTTGTTTGTTATCTGTCTCCATCACTTTATTGCAAGTTCCTTGCTATATATATATATATATGTAATCTATCTTATTCACCATTTGTACTCCCAGCACTTCAGATGGTGCCTGGTACATACAAGGTTGTCTATAAATATCTGTTGAATGAGTGAATAAAAGTCATTACTATCAGGGTTGTAGGCAGCCCATTGGACAAAGGTAAACTTATTCATCACTGGGTATGATTATTGTTCCTTTGTGAATTTTCCTCTTCAGAAAGATGCAAACTCATCCCAGGCCCTATGAAGAATTCTATTTCCCATGGGGCCCTTGTTAGGTATTTGGCAGTAGAATGAGGAAACGTGCATTGTAAATTAAGGAACCATAAATGCATATGCCACAGGGCAACATTAGGACATCTTGCTTAATGGTAGTCACAAGCAGAAAAGCTCTTTCAGTCCTGCCAATAAAGGCCCTTCATCTAGCTGCTAATTCTTCTGACAGGCTAGCACCATCTTAAATTTCTTTTTAGCTGACAGAATCAAGAGAAAGAAACAAGATGTGAATTTTACCTGGACTCAGCAAAGGCCTCAATCAGCAGAATTCAGGGAGTGACGCCAGCTCCAGTGAATTAGTTTTGGATTCTAAGAAACTATGTGGGCCTTCAGCGTCTCCAGATCACACTGATAGGCCTCACAAGACTGTGTTTGGCTTCAAGAAGGCCATTAATGAAGTTCATATTGAACCTGTGCTGCTTTAGTTTTACAATGTTTCCTTAAAATTTTACAGAGAGCTTAGTTCTTATAACCTGAAGTTTCAGAAAAGGAAGCCAGGCTTTCTTTTGAAAACATATTGAGATGCCTGCAGGACTAATAATGGTAGTAGTCATAGTAATAATAGAAACAATTGGAAAGCAAAAAGATATGACACTGCATGCTCCACCAGGTTAATTTGGGTATTTCTTTATAAATTTTAACGGCTGCTAAAACACAATAATGATCAACTCTCTTGAAATGTGCTGCATAATCTCAGAGGTTTTTTGTTTTTTTTTGTTTTTTTTTTTAATTTCTTGGGGATGGAAAAGAGAGGTAGGAAGAATGTTGTTGAAACTTTCCATCACTGCTTTCTTCTTCTGATTCTGCACAGTTTTTTACAAACACCCAAGTTCCAGCAGAAATACTCATGCCAGCTTATTCTTCAAGGAAAAAGAATGTACTGCTCTGGCTTCATGTTCACACTTGCATGTGGGGAAGATCCAGCAGAAACTGTATGTGCCAAACTCTTAGTAGGAGGAAATTGTTCTTCCTTTCCTTCCCTTCCTCTTCTTTTTCTGAAACATACTTTAATCAACAGGATGGACAAGTATTGGATACTATCATGAACATACACCTTTAACCTCAAATTTTCTGAAAATTTTTTTTTTATTTTAAGCAAAACTTGAATACTTAAGGCAATATAGACATAATAGGATTTCCTGGTTTGCGTGGAGATGGTGGTGGGAGTAATTAAGGGTTAGGATTAAAAAAGGGTAAATAACAGAAACTCTTGAAAATTCTTGAACATTAACCAGTCTCACAAAATAACGTGCTAAGTTAAATGTAATGAGTCAAAAGCATGCAGATTAAATATCCATTGAAATATACTGGAATTTAGAAATCTAGGGGAAATTTTTCTAGATACTTTGTGTTTTGGGTTCTACTTAATCCAAAATATTAAAAAATATTTTGGGAAAAATACTTTGGGGATGTGTTTGCCAAATCCACTACCTGGGCATAATATTCTTATGGCTGATAGTTTTCAGGAAGAAGTAAAAGTGAACTGATTTTAAGATTGTAGTTGGCTTGGAAAAGAACAAAACAGAAACACTAGCATGGACTAGAAATGACCCTAATAATCCAAGGAATTGAATTAGTTGGTTGAATCCTATAAAACAAAGCTACAAAATTGCATACTTTTATACCCACAAAATAAGCTTTTTGAAAGAAGTGGCTCACTCATATTTGTATTCCCAGCAACCAGCACTTGCAAGGAAAGAATGAATAAAATATTGAATAAATTAGTGACTGATGCATGAATCAGTGAATGAAGACTGCAAGAAGCATTACTCAAGATAAGTTTTTTCTTTATAATGAGTTTTTTTTATCTTTAAAGAAGCTTTTTAAAGCATGCTTTTTGCATCACAATTATACACTATAATATTCAGATAGCAACATTTCTTGGCATATGCAGGATTAGATGAAGGAACAAAATCCCTAAATGATCATCAGAGACTAGATTTAGACCACATATGCTAAAAGAGCCTCAGACCATATATCAGGGAACCTGGGTTCTATATCCCCTGCACTGGATTCCTTGGTCCCTTCCTTGGTTACTCAAGGCTAAATTAAAATATCAATGCCTTGGTTTCCTTGTATAGATAAAAGAGCTATAAGGGATCCAGTGCCATGCAATGGATGCATTCTTCTTGTATTTTTTTTTTATATCATTACTACCACAGGAAAGTTTAAACTTTAAGGCCCTTGATTTCATGTTCCTACTACTCTTCAACATTCAGTTTTTCTACTAGCCAGTTGACCTCCTTAATAATTTACAAATCTGTCACATTCCTGAGCAAAGACCTAGAAAGAGAAATGTTACTTGCCTGTCAACAAATTATTTTCCTTCAAATTCGGTTGGTCCTTCAGAGTTTACTCCAAGAGCTGTGTGTTCCCAAAGCATTATATGACCAGGGCATATAGTTCAGTACTACATACTATTCCCCTTTACTCAGTATCATTTGCATCATACTTTTAACTGGCAATAAATTATAAGTTACTTTAGGGTAGAATCTTTTCCTCTTGTAGTTGTTTTGTATGTACCTCTCACTGTACTCAAGCACAAAGCAGGTGCTTGATGAATAGTAGATGATTAAAGAGACATGCAGTTAAACCAAGAACGACCAGGAGAATAGGAGAGGGGCTATCAATGGATGATGGATTTCACAATACTGGAAAATAAAAAACTAATGGAAGAGTGGCAAAAGACACAGCCCCTTAGAGGAGACCTTTGCTTAGAGTGTTGGTACAGAGCCACTCTGAAAAAAGGAAAAAACATATTTTACAGAATCCTAGACAGAATGTTAATGTTGGGGTCTAAGGAGGGAGAGTGGGGGGTGGGAGTAAGACAATGGGTTGAAGACACGGGATCAGCTGAAAGTCTTCATGTTGTAATCCCAACCTTAGGCCGACTCTGCCATACTCCATCCCAGATGGAATGAACAGAAAATGAATAATCAGGGCTCTAATCCTTAGACCGGAGAATGAAGGTTTCTTCTTAGGAGAAAATGAAGAAATTCAGAAGAAAGATATCTGGTGTTCTTTCCCTCTGCTCTCTGTCTAAACACTATATGACATGGCTGCCAAATGAAAATGAAATCAAACATGGAGCTCAGAGTCAGCTTTTTAATGGGCTATCAAAAATGATTATGTTTTTTAAAAAAGTAAAACCACAATATGAAAGACAAATAAGATAAACAGAAAAAATACCCCAGAAGAAAAAAGGATAACTGAAAAGATAGGAGAATAATAATAATAATAACAATAATAATAATAATAATAATCTCCTCTAATTTGTATCACCAAAGAGAGTCCCTGGCCCAGAGTATAACACAAGAATAAGGGGCTCCATTTTTCTTTAACAGCAAAATGCTTTGATGAAGCTCTGCAGGCAAATGAGATCATTTTAATAATAAAAAATCTTCCAATAAAAAATAAAACAATTAGCAACTTCAGGGAAGAAAAGGTATTACCTTTTAAAAAATGCAATCTAAGGTCACTATTTGCCAGTACAAGGATCATATACTTCTTCATATTAATGAAAATATTGCTAATTGATTTACCTAAAATAAAGCATATGATTATTTTGTAAGGGTCAGTGTGAAGCTGGAAGGTAGTTAAGAAAGTAAATCCTCAATATCCTAACAGGAAGCAGAGAACTTCCATAATTGATACAATATGTAATAGCAGTATAATCACATTTTTTAGCAACATGGAGGGAACTACCAGAAAACAGTTAAAAATAGCTGCCTCTACAAAGCCTGCACTGTGGATGGGGACGGGTGAATGATGGGATAGTGTTTTCTCCTATTTTAAGTCCCTTGGGCTCTATTTTATTTTTTTAACATGTGGATGTATCTTTTAATAAATATTTTAAATATAGTTAAATAAACAGACCCAAAGAATGAGATGACAGAGACATTGCAGTTAAAACTGCCTTCAACTTGGTGATCAAGTTCACAGTAAATGCAGGCTAAATTATCCAATACTTAGAGCTCATTCATTAGTTTTACCTGCCATATATATATATATATAAAACTTTTCTTCAAGCAAATTGCAAATGAAGAACGAAAATGTATACAGAATTTATAATGTTTACTCTGAGGAAGCATTGATTTTTAATCTTATTCTTCTAATTTATAATGCCATTCAAGTATTGTGCAGATGAAAGAAAATAAGTAAAAATATTAGAACTTCATAGAGTATCATAACCTAGGAAGTGTTTCTGGGAGCTACTAATGAAGTTCTTCTTTGGAAATTATATGAATATCAGAACATCGGACTTGACCTCCTGGAGGATAGGGACCGGAGCTTCTTAATCTCTTCATTTTTGAAAGCTATGACTTTTACAAGTTCAATAATGTTTACTGAATTGAACAGAATGTGAAGAAATGCCTCTGAGATGTTTTATACTAGAGTATAAAGGACGCAGTAGCAAGATTGGCAGAAAATCTTCACCTTATTTTAATACCTGCTTATTTCTCCTTCATTTTATCTTATTTCTTTGAGCCCTAAATATGCTGAACTTGCTATTTTATATTTATTGAAAATCTAAATGCTTGTTTTAGAAGCTATCAGAAAGAAGTTATTGGATTTTGTTTTTAAATTTGGAGATGTATTTTTCTCTAAGGCAACTAATTACATAATACTGTCCCCAAAATATCTCAGTCTGTGTTTTCTATAACTATGTATGTCCAGGGTGCAAAATTTAATGAGGCAAAGCTCAAAAATATGCATGTGAAACATTATCTAACATATTAGTTCCCTTTTTATGGCGAGGTCATTAAAATGTGCATTTAAATGTTGCCAAAACATTTTCTTCTTTATTTTATACATAAATGATTCAAATTTATTCTTTAAAAAGTTTAGAAAATAATAAGTTAAGGAAAAATTCACATAATCCTACTATCTATTGTAGATAATATTTTTAACCTTTTATTTGCTACTAGATATTTCTCTCTGTGTAGCAAATATGTGAAATATTTATATACATACATATGAATAAAATACATAATAAAGCACATGTTTCACAAAAATTGAATCATATCCTTCTCTAGCTTTCTTTTTTTCATGTAAAATGTGTCACTAGTACCATATTATGTCATTAGATATTATTTGCATCATTTCCAGCAGTGGGGTAGATTCTTTTATTTGCATATAATTATTTAATCAATATCTTGATGTTGGACATATATATTGGTTCCAGTTTGTTACAAATACAAACATATTGGAGTAAACCTCCTTGTACCTACATCTCTGAGTACATGTATTTTCATTTCTTCAAGGTATATTGCCTAGAAGTGCAATTTTTGGGTCAAAAGACTTGAACATTTTGAAGACTTTTGATGTACATATATCCAACTTGCCCTTGGGTAAACTGATTGCAATTCATATACCATCAACAATTATGAAAATGTCCTTTCATTATGATATTTTACAAAACTGAATATTATTATTCTTTTTGATTACTGCCAATCTATAGGGTGAAAAATATTTAACTTTCATTTCTTTGATTACTACTGGCTGAAATTTTTCTTATTCTTTACAGTATTTCTTTTATGACTTGTCTATTCATGCTCAGTGCCACATTTTATTAGGGTGTGGAAAACTTTTAAGCAAGTTCGCACTTTCTTATTATGAAAAACATTTCAGTTTCTTACAAATCTGGATTTTGAAATAGGTTTTGACAAGTTATTGTGAACATTCATACACAAAAACTCACTAGTGTCTTGCATTCACAAAACTAGCCAATGAAAAACTGTTTCTAAGTCTCATAGTAAGAGTACAAAACTATGCTGAAATGTTATCATTTGTTTGCCATAGAAACAGGACAGGGGGAAATCTATTAAACATTATGACGAATTTCTTATGGTTTTCATTATGATAATATTCTTTTTTTTAAAAGTTTATAATTTTAATATAGATCATTTCATTGGCCCTAAAAAGCTTTATTAACATTTTAAAGGCTCCATTTCCTCATCTAAAAATGAGGATAATAGTACCTACCTCAAAAGGGTTGATGTAAAGATGAAATAAGTTAATATATTTAGGTTGTTTATATCTTCATAACTACCTGGTTCATAAGAGCAACAAAATAAATGTTTGCTGTAATAGTTATTTTTATACTTGTGAAGAATTCCATGCAACCCTACAATCCTACTCCAATATATGTTTCCCTCTTTGGTTTCTTTGCCTAGTATCCTTACTAAAGCAGAAAGTAATGGTGTCATATTTGGAAATGAACACAAACTGAAAAAAATTAGCACATGTTTTTGTAGAAGGAAGGTGAGGAAATTGTATAAGGGAGTGTGTAAAACTTGGGTCAGCTAAAATGAAGTTAAATACGTGTATTATTAATCTTATTCATTTATATTTTTCTTTAACAAAGCAGAATAACAAAAATAAAAGACTTGTGTCATCATTTTCCCTTTAGTATCTCTTCAAGAAAAATTTTTGTTGAACAAATGTCTTTTAATATTGTCCACAAAAAGCAAATATTTTTAGAAACATAGGTTTGAAAGAAAATTTATTTTTCCCTTACTGATTCTTGTAAGTGTTGAAAAGCAAAACAGATATCTCATCTCTTGGTTTCCACTTAATGAACAAATGGCCATATTTCAGACTGATAAAAATAGCCATTTCTAATTTGTTTGATTTATGAGACATATAAAGAACCACTTCTGGGAAAGATAGATATGGTAAAATGCTCTTCTGCCAAACCAGGGTTGAAAAGTACTTGCTCATTCCAAGAGAAGTTGGGAAAAAATTGTGTTACAATTATCCAAAGAAACATTTAGCAAAAATATTTCACCTAAATTGAAGGAGTAATTAGATACTCTAATAAATGTTTAACCAAAATCATTTTTCTCCTCTAACATCACTCAACACCTGAACGCTCATGTATAGCTTGTATTTACAGCATAATTGCTGAGATAAATAAGGAAATGCTTTGATCTCTATACAGAATTTCCCTCAACTAACAAATGCCCCTATAGTAATTCCATTTTAAACAGCCAAAGCTCTATACCTTATGACTGAGCATAATTATATATTCTTTTAACAAATATTTATTGTTATGTTTGAGATCCTACTACATGCAAGACCCTATCTAATTAAAAGAGGGTATAGTTAAAAGGGGAAAATTTAAAAAAAAATATATATATATATTTTTAAAGATCCTTGATTACATAAATGTTACATAAAAATATAGGGGGTTCCCAAATGCCCTGCTCCCTACACTTCCCATATTTTCTCACTTTAACAACATCCTTCATTAGTGTTGTACATTCGTTATAATTGATGAACATATTTTGGAGCACTGCCACTAAGCATGGATTATCGTTTACATTGTAGTTTATACTCTCTTCCACACAATTTTGTAGATTGTGGCAAGATATATAATGGCCTGTATCTGTTGTTACAATGTCATTCAGGACAACTCCCAAGTCTCAAAAATGCCCCCATATTACACCTGTTTTTTCCTCTCCCTGCCCTCAGAACCTCCAGTGGCCACTGCTTCCACATCTATGATATAAGTTCTTACATTGCTAGAATCACAATAAGTCTATATTAGAATACCAGTAAGTCTACTTTGGTCCATAGCTCATTCCCCAATCCTGAGGATTCTGGAATGGTGATGCCCACTCCAACTCTAATTGACAGGGGGCTTCAATCCCATAAGCCAGATGGTTGGTACTCTCTTGCTTGCAGTTGTAGACTTTCTTGGTTCCTTGGGTTGGTTGTTGTCCTTCATCATCTCCTTGTTACTTGTCCTGGCTGAGTCCAATGAACTGGAGAGTAGGTGTTGCAACTCTGTTGAGATTCAGGGTCCAGCTGGTACATGGACAGTCCAAAGATTTAGTCTCTTGGATGTACACCTATCAACTCTAGTACTAACTATAGGTTCAAATAGAAGGGTCAGAAGAGCCAAATGTAGGGAAACCACAACTGAGTCCAACTCTGTCACACTGGGGAGCATTCCAAAGTAGGGCCCACTGGCAAGGCACCAAACTCCTGAGCTATCTGCCCTGCCTACAGTGTCTGGGAAATTTTAAGATGTATATTTGTTAATAGAATAATATTTTTTAAAAAATAGGACTTTACAACACAAATGGTGAACCCTATTGTAAAGGATGAACTATAGTTAATAGTATAATTATAAAAATATTCTTTCATGAATTGTAACAAAGGTGCCACACTAATGCAAGGTGTTAATAATAAGGTAGCATATGGGAACTCTGTATTTAATACATGGATTTTCTGTAAACCTACTACTTCTTTAATTAAAAAAAATTAACAAAGAGGGTACAAAATTTTCCTCTTTCAACAAGTGAATAAAATATGTACTTCTTGAATGTTTAGTACAATATCCAGACACGGTTTATTTAATAAATTAGTATAGTACAGCAACCAGCATTATTCTTGAAGGATCAAGAAAGCACAGGGGAAAAACTAAAATGATCAGAGCCTCATGGAGCCTCTACTGCTCCAGCAGTATAGTTACTTAAATAAAGTTGCCGTCTCCAACCTACAGTGTTTTTATGTAAGATGTCCACACAGTGGAGTCCCTCTTTCTAGAATCTCTTCTCTTGGAAACTATACTCAGCAGTGGGAATCATGAAAATTATTTCTTGAATGATATGTTCTAAATTTTTGCTAAGATTTATTAAATGGGTGACTTATAAAGGAACCAAAAATGAACTCAGTTAAAGCAAGCAATGCTAAAATAACTTTATTTTTTGTATTTGTCATTAGATTTGTAGATCATGGATAATCAAAAATATAATACAAGTTCTTCTGTTAATACTAGCTAATAACTACAATAACAATAGATTGACTTTGATCCATGGTTATACTCCCCCCTTATGTTAGCTCATTCTTCAGTCTTGACGGATTTGGGTTGATGTCCATTCTGATTGCTATAGGCTGAGAAGGGTAGCATTGATATAAAGATAGTAGTTGCCAGGGGTTTAGAAGAAAGGGAGAGAGGTGAATAAGTGGAACATGGCATATTTAGGGCAGTGAAATTGTTCTAAATGATCCTGCAATGATGGACACGTGATATTATACATTTGTCAAAGCCTATAAAACTATACAGCATAAAGTGTAAACCAAAGACTTTGGTTAGCAGCAATGCTTCGATATTGGTTCATCAATTATAACAAACGTACCACACTAATGTAAGATGTTAATAATAGGGGAAGCTATGTGTTTGGGTGTGTGTAGGGGCGGAGGGAGAGGGGAGGTTATATGGGAATTCCCAATGCTTTCAGTGTAATTTTTCTGTAATTCTAAGACTTCTCTAAAAATAAAGCTTATTATTACAAAAAAGGAAACTATATAATACATCTGAATTTCAGAAATACGTTGGACAAGTGTTTTATATGGAGGAAAAGGAAAAATATGGACTGGATGATAATATAGTTGGTTAAACTAGCTGAATAACTCTGTAGAGAGAAAGATAGTGGAATTAGGTCAGGTATGATGTGGGAAGGAAGTCCACAGTACTCTGAGTCTTTTTCTTGTTGTAAGAATTTTCTTTTATGAGTGGTTCTCCTGAGGTTATAAATAGCATGCAACTCAAACTGGAAGATAACAAACAGTTTAGAAAGATAGTCAATAACCAGAACAACAGAATAAGACTCAGAAGTATATACCAAGCTAAAAGGAAGGGACAACACAAAGCAAATGAGGAGAGAATTACAGGGAAATAGATTTCAACTTGATATAAAAAAGAGTTTTCAAAGTACCAAATCTACCGGCTACATGAGAGCAGTGTATTGATGCAAAAAAAATACCTGGCACATAGACAGTGCTCGGTAAATATTTATTGAATGAGGGATCAATATGTTCTTTGTTTCTAGGATCTAAAGTATAGATAAGATGATCCTTATAATGGTTTAAAGCTCTTTTATGAATCCTGAAAAGAAAAATGTTATGTTTTTGAACTAATCCATTCCTGTGGGTGTGAGACCCTTTTGAAAGGACTATGCCACTGATTCAACTCAGCTTTAATCTCTGCCCTGTTACTGGAGCTGATATAAATGGAGATGAGAGAGGAGGGGGGAATGAAGATGCCATATTTGATCCTGCAATGTGAGAGAAAGGACTCCAGGTTTTCTCACAGCTGAGCTCAAGGAAAGAAGGCCCAAGAGGTTCAAAAAGCTGAGACCCAGGGAGAGATGAGCCATATGCCTGCTAGCTCACAGCTGAACTCAGGAAGTAGAGGAGCAGCCAAGACTGAGAGAGGAGGCCTGGAAAGAGACAAACCCTATGTCTGGTTGCCCACAGCTGAGATTCAGGAGATGGTAGATTCTGGAGGGGAAGGCAGAGATTGGTGGCTATCTTTGCCACATGTAAGGACATCTGGATCAACAGTAGCTGATGTTGGTTAGAAAGCATCATTGATGGTGCCTTGATTTTGGACATTTAATGGCCTTGGAACTGTAAACAAAGTACCCCAAACAAATCTCCTTTATGGGACTTTACATTGGCAGACCTTTGGCAAACTAAGGCAGAAATTGATACCAGGAGAATAGTATGTCACAGCTTGCAATTACCAAAAATGTTGGAACAGCTTTATAAATGGGTAAGAGGTAATTTTTGGAGGAATTGTGAGATGCTTGATAGAAGAGGCCTAGTTTGCTTTGAAGAGGCTGTTGGTAGGAATATGGACTCTGAAGTTATTTCCAATGAGGCCTTAGAAGGAAATGATGAAACTATTATTGGAAACTGGAGGAAAGGCAATCCTTTTTTTAAAGTGGCAAACAACTTGGCAAAATTGACTCTTGATGTTAGATGGAAGGCAGAATTTGAAAATGACAAGCTTGGACATTTATCTGAGGAGATTTCCAAAGTAAATGTGGAAAATGTGACCTGGCTTCTCCTTGTAGCTTACAGCAAAATGCAAGAGGAAAGAGACAAGATGAGAATGAAACTGCTAGGCACAAAGAAACCAGAGATTGATGATTTGGGAAATTCCAAGCTTCCAGAAAACAAGCCCCCAGAGGATAGTGCCCCATGGGAGGACTTAACTAAACATAAATTTGTAAGTCAGTCTTACTGTCTGATGGCTTGGACCCCTGTGAACTGCATGCAAAACTTACAAGCTATTTGCAAGATTTGTATGATCAAAACCACTGTCAGCCTGGACTAAAAGGGACAGGGAGGGGAGAGATTGAAGGAAAAACTGCTTCAAGAGAAAAACTGTGGAAACTACGGTCTGGACTTGGGGCATCTTCTCAGGCCAGGAGAAGGACCCCACCCATCTGTGTGAAAAGGGTGAGTTTTCCCCAACATTTGAAGAGGGTGCATTGTCAAGCCAGTTGTCCAGGGAGAGTTTGGTCACCCCAGGCTACGGAGAGGGTGAAACATATTCCCTGGTAGTTGGGGAGAGTTAGGTGACCACCCCACTGTCCTGAGGGGGTTGAGTCTGTATGTCAGAGATTAGGGAGAATGTGGCCACCATCCCACTTTACTAAGGGGATTGAGACTGTAACCTAGAGATTGGGGAAAGTGTGGCTGTGACCCCAATATTCTTGGAGGGTGAGGTCTAGAGCTTGGCTGCCACCCAGATGTTTGATGAGGGTAGAATTTAGAAAATGGCCCCCAGGAAAGCCCTGAGCCCTTGGAGGGTGTAGTTACCCCTAAGGCCCCAAGGAGAAGAAGATATGTTTCTAAGGATGACTCTCAGACTTTGAAATCTAATGGAGTATGCCCTGCAGGTTTTCAGAACTGTTTGGGACCATGATGCTTGTTTTTCTTCCAGTTCTTTCCTATGGGAATACAAATGTTCATCCTATGACTTTCCCTCTTTTGTATATTGGACAACTTGTTTTCTAAGTTTCACAGGTCTATAGCCAGAGAAGAATGTTGCCCCAAGACAAACTGTATGCCTATAATTGATTTCTATGTGATTTTGTACTTAGAATTGTTACTGGAATGATTTAAAGTTTTTAGATATATTGTGATGTAATGAATGTATTTTGCATATGGAGAGAAAATGTCTTTTTGGGATTCAGACGGTGGAGTGTGATAGTTTGAAGTTCTTTTATGAATCTCAAAAAGAAAAAGATTATGTTTTTGAACTAATACATTTCTGTGTGTGTGAGACCCTTTTGATTGGACTACATCAGTGAGGCATGACTCAGATTAAGTTTATTCCCTATTTACTGGAGCTGATATAAAGGGAGACACAGAAGAGACATGGAAGAAAAGGAAACTGCCATATTTGATCCTGCAATGTGAGAGAAAGGACTCCAGTTTCTCCCACAGATGAGCTCAAGGAGAGAAGCCCCATGAAGCTCAAAAAGCTGAGACCCAGGAAGAGATGAGCCATACGCCTGATAGTTCACAGCTGAACTAAGAAAGTGGAGCAGTTGAGACTGAGAAAGGAAGCCTGGAAAGAGACAAACCCTATGCCCCGTTGCCCACAGCTGAGATTCAGGAGACGGTAGATTCAGGAGGGGAAGACAGAGAACAGCAGCCATCTTTGCCACATGGCAGGAAATCAGGATCAACAGTAGCTGACATTGGTGACAAAGTATCTCTGGAGGTGCCTTGATTTTGAACATTTCATGGCCTTGGAACTGTAAGGTTTTATCCCAAATAAATCCCCTTTATAAATGCCAACATATTTCTGGTACTTTGCATTGGCAGCCCTTTGGCAAACTAAGACAATCTCCTTTCAGAGAATTCATACATTGGGCTGAGATGGGATAGAAAAATAGTTTTTATATTTTTTATTTTTAAGAAATTGAACCATTTTTCATAAGAATTCTTATGTGTGAATCCAACATATAAAACAGATAAAATTAGAGAAGCTTTGTTGAATTGGGTGGCAGGAACCAAGAGCAACAACTAAGCCTTCTCCTTTGACCCTGTAGCATCTCCAGGGAAAAAAAACTTTGTTGATTTTTGAATTTTAAGATTCTAGGAACTCCAGACACTATTCCTGATGCTAACATGATTTAACTCTTTAATATTGGAATGTTATATAACTTTTCTTTGCACTAATTTCTTCATATGTAAACCGAAATGAGATTAGCTTATGATTGATTTTCCTTTCAGATGGGAAAATCTATGCTGCAAATATATATTAATAAGAGTATATGTGACATGTCAGATGAGTAATAGGAAAGCAGAAATGTATTAATATTTACTGAATGTTTACAGTATGTCATATTTTATGCTAGGTTTTTTATATTCAATAATTATAAGATTTCAGTTTAGGAAAAATTACTTCTGAATGGGCTAGTAGTGAAGACCAGGTAGAGATGGTAGGATTGAGCTAAACCTAGAAAGCCTTCAATAGGTAGAGAAAAAGAAAGAATAGTCCAGGCAGGAAGCTTAATTTATTATTGTTTTTCAAATAGCACTATAATAACGTGACTTTGTGGAGAAATCCAAAAACCTATCAGCCCATAACATTTTAACCATTTACAACCATTCTTTGAGTATCAAAAAAAAGAGACTGATAGAATACAAATCCTCCATCACCAGAAATGGGACAAATCTACAGCATGGGTCTCCTGATATGATGCACTAAGAAAAATACATCACTTCTTTATTTCCTGCCAGAAGTGCATCACCTGAATATAACCATGAGGTAATACTGACAAACCCAAATGGAGGGAAATTCTATAACATAACAGACCTATAACACAAAAATGTCAATGTAATGAAACACAAAGAAAAACAGAAACTGTTGCAGATTAAAAGAGACTAAAGAGACATGCCAACCAAATGCAATATATGACCTTGGATTTCCTTTTGCTAAAAGGGACAATCTTGGGCCGATTGGCAAAATCCAAATAAGGACTATAGGTTAGATAATTATAGCATATCTAAGATAATTGCCTGATTTTAATAGCTGTACTTTGATTATGTAGAACAATGTTCTTGTTTTTAGGAAAAACAATCTGCCTGAAGTATTTAGGGATAAGGGGGAATCATATCTGTATATTACTCTCAAATGGTCCAGAAAAAATGTATATAAATATAAATGTGTGTGTGTGCATGTGTGTGGGTGGAGGGAGAGAGAGAGAGAGAAATGATAAAGTAGATGTGGCAAAATATTAATAAATGAGGAAACTCAGGTATTTATGGAACTCTATCTACTATTGCAATTTTTATGTAGGTTTGAAATTATGTCAAAACAAAAAGTAAAAAGAATACACATATTACAAGGAGGAAAATAAAGAAAACATTTTTATCTGAAAAAAGGAAAAGACAAGTCACTTTACCATACTAGAAGAGTAGCATAATTCATATCAGGAAAGATAATTCTTCATTTAGGAAAATTATTTGATGGGCCTCTTGGGTTTCAAAGGTATAGTTTCCCTTGGGAGATCTGGAAGAAAATGGTATAATAGAAAGAGATATTAATTACTCTGCATAATGAAGCAAAAGGAAATTTTAGTTTCTTTACACAAACTGGGGATGGAAGCTCAGGAATAAAAAGAAGAGAAGAATGTAAATAGGCATTAGGGAAGGAAAATTAACACATTGTAAATTGGGGTCTAAGTACATAGATAGATGAGGTTGAGGTTGACATTTTAGGACAGCAAGATCTAATATAAAACTTTAAGTTATTGTCTACACCATATTGGATTATAATCATTCTCATTATCCCATATCTTTAACAAAAATCTGCTATAGGGAAGTGGATGTAGCTCAAGTGGTTGAGCACCTGCTTCTTATATACAAGGTCCCGGGTTTGATCTCAGGTACCTCCTAAAAACAAAACAAACAAACAAATGAACTCTCAGTGGTGAGTGGCCTTAGCTCAGTGGTTGAGTGCCTGCTTCCCATGTACAATGTCTTGGGTTCAATCTCAAAAAAAAAAAATCTACTATATACAACTGTCTTTGAATGAAATAGAAATGGGGTGTGATAGTTTCATGTGTCAACATGGCTAGGTTATGGTGTGCAGTTGTTTGGTTAAGCAAGCACTGGCCTGATTGTTACTGTGAGAATATTTTGTGAATTTAAATCTCTTGTCAGTTCTGTTTCTCTGGAGAACTCTGACTAATATGTGGGGGTAGTATTCTATCCACAGCAAAGCAGTCTGAGAGAAGGAAATGATTGCAGGAAAAGAAATACAGAGATTTCAGTGAAATTGAAAAACCAGTGAAAAAGGAGACCAGAAGATATAGAAAAACTTCAAAATCCTTGGGTGGTTGGGGAAGGAAGAATCCTGTGTTTTCCACAATATCCCCATGTGGATTGGAGATTCAACAATTCACTTTAAATATTAAAGGACAGGCCTTTGACCCAAGAAAGTTAGAAAACGTGGAGACATGAGACTGCATACACTTGGGTTACACATGAATAGATAAATATAAAATAATATGATCAATAAAAAAGTTATTTTTCTACTAAAACCACTTGCTAATATGACCTTAAAATTGCATTGCTAGGAATCTCTCTGTGGTACCCAGCTTCCAAGATGGCTCCCAATGAGCCTCAACTCCTGGAGTTCATGTCCTTGTACAGACTCCTTTCATTGAATGGGGGTGACCTGTGTAATCAACAGGATAGATAAGAAATTATAGAATATGACTAAAAGTCATTGTGACATCCACCTTGCTTTCTCTTGGATCATTTGCTCTGGGCAAGCGAGGCCCCACGTTGTGAGGACACTCGAAGCAGCCCATGAAGAAGTCCAGTAGGTGAGGCCACATATCAACTTGCCAGCAATGTGAGTGATCCATGTTGGAAGCAGATCCTCTAGCCCAAGCCAAGCCTTCTGATGACTACAGTTCCAGCTAACATCTTATCTTGACTACAATCTTATTAGAGACCTTGAGCCAGAACCACCCAGCTAAGCTGCACCCAAATTCCTGACCCACAAAAAGTATGGGATAATAAAATGTTAATAATGTTAATAACTATTATTACTGTCTGTTAATTTATTTTGTTTTTTGTTTTAAATTTGGATATTTCTCTAAACAAATAATTTTAAGTCAAGCAATACAGTTTGAATAAGTTCATTTTCCTCATATGCTGAAGACATAAAAAGTACTAAAAAAAAC
Organism: Tolypeutes matacus; assembly: GCA_026826555.1. Classification (NCBI taxonomy): domain Eukaryota; kingdom Metazoa; phylum Chordata; class Mammalia; order Cingulata; family Chlamyphoridae; genus Tolypeutes; species Tolypeutes matacus. The sequence continues at coordinate 10,476,641 of JAKSZT010054466.1, read as the reverse complement.
ATGATTTGTGGTATCCCAGTCTACCTTACTTACTATAGCTCTTATTTCTAAGTGCAGAAGGTATATAGATCTATACCCAGCCCCAGAATCTTTTTGTTATAAGTTAAAACTCCCCGTTCTCCCCTGTCGCCTTTCTATGCTCTTCCCCCATTAACCTGTCCTCTGATTTCTATCTCTGCTAATTTGCTATTTCTAGGCATCTTTTATAAATGATATTATACAATTTTTGTCCTTAGGAGTCTTGTTTGTTTCGCTGAACATAATGTTCTCAAGTTTCTTCATGTAACAGCATGTCTCATAACTTTATTTTTTCTTATGACCAAATAATATTCCATTGTGTGTATGTACTACATTTTCTTTATCCATTCATTTGTTGATGGACATTTAGTTTGTTTCCAATTTTTAGCTATTTTGAATAATGCTGCTATAAACATTGATGTTCATGTATCTGCTTGTAGTCCTCATCACTTTCTTTGGATATGTATGTAAAGGTAGAATTTTTGGGTCAAATTATAATTCTATACTTAACTTTTTGAGGAATTGCTATATTGCTTTCCACGGTGGCTACAGAATTTTACATTCCCACCAACAATGCACTAGAGTTCTAATTTCTTTGCATCCACTTCTACCCTTGTTAATTTCTGTTCTTTTAATCATAGCCAACCTTGTGTGTATGCAGTGGTATCTCATTGTGGTTTTAATTTGCATTTTCTGAATGGCTAAGATGTTGAGCATCTTTTCATGTGTTTATTGGCCATTTGTGTATCTTCTTTGGAGAAATGTCTATTCAAGTCCTTTGCCCATTTTTTAATGTTTTTTTTTTTTGTCTTTTTTCCAATATATGGTATGAAATTAATTTTTCCCATTCTGTCATTTCACTTTCTTGATAATTTCCTTCAATGTACAAAAATATTTAAATTTTTTATTAACAACTTTATTTCAAATTCACAAAAATAAAAGAACAGAAAATGGTAACTGAACAAGTTATGGAAACATTACCCCTAAAAAGTTCTTTTTCAGGCACTTTTATCTCATCTAATTCCAACTGCTAATTCAGTTGTTCCTCTAGTGTTCAGAAAGATATACATATGAACACAGATTAGTTAAAGGACATAGTCAAGGTCTCCTTATTAATGAAAAAAAAAATGAAGAAGAGAAAAGAATGCTTAATTGTATTTATATCTCACAAAACCAAACCCCATATTCTTTTTTTTTACATTTAGAATTAATATAGTACCAACTTTTCTTTTGCTACAAAAACATTACAGTGTTGTAACTATAGTCCATAAATTATATTAGCTATATTTCCCCCATGTATCACCACATTCTTAATACTGGGTAGTAGAAGAACATCCCTGTATTTATATTATTAACCACAATCCTTATCCATTTCAAAAATCATTGTTATACATTCCTAATACTATCTTCAGCTGTCCTCCAACTAACATTAATCTTCCTGGACTACTCGTTTCATTCACAATCACATCCATAAGTCAATAGTGTTTGTTACATTCATTATAACATGTTACCATAAAGTCCAGCAATTACCACACATTTACATTTGACCTTATTAAACATTCTACATACAACCAGCATCTTCTCCCCTTGTGGGATGAGGAGCAAAAGTATTTAATTTTAATTAAATCAAATTTAACTATTGTTTCTTTTGTTACTTGTACTTTCTGGTGTCATATCTCAGAAACCACTGTGAAATCCCAGGTCATGGACATTTGCCTTTATGTTATCTTCTAAGAATTTTATAGTATCAACTCTTATATTTAGGTCCTTGATCCATTTTGAGTTAATTTTTAAAAATTTTCTTTTTAAAGAAGCCTTAGATTACATAATTACATCAAAAATATAGGGGATTCCCACACTTTTCCTCATTAACGACATCTTTCATTAGTGTGGTACATTTGTTACAATTGATGAACACATATTAAAGCATTGCTACTAACCATGGTCTATAGTTTACATTATAACTTAAACTTTGTACCTCACGATTTTATAGATTTTGACAAAATGTATAATGACCTGTATCTGTCATTGCAATGTCATGCAGAACAATTCCAGTGTCCCAAAATGCCCCATGTTGCACCTATTCTTCCTTCTCCTTCCCCTCAGAACCTTTGGTGACCACTGCCTTTACATCAATGTTACAAGTTCTTCCATTGCTAGAATAATAATGTCTACTTTAGTCCATAGTTGCATTCCCCCTTTATGTTTGTTCATTCCTCAATCTTGAGGATTTTGGAACGCTGATGCCCACTCTGCTTCCGATTGAGAGGAGGCTTAGAATTGTCTTGCTTGCAGTTGTAGATTGAGTTAATTTTGTATATGGTGTGAGGAAGGAGTCCACCTTTATTCTTCTGCGTGGGGATATCCAGTATTCCCAACACTGTTTGTTGAGAGACTATTCTTTACCCAGTGCATGCACTTTGCACCCTTGTCGAAAATTAGTTGGTCATTGATGGGTGAGTCTATTTCTGGACTTAAAATGCTGTTCTGATGATCTGTCTGTCTTTGTGCTAGTACTACACTGTTTTGATTACTGTCACTTTGTAATACAATTTGAAGTCAGGAGGTGTGACTCCTCCAACCCTTCTTCTTTTTCAAGATTGTTTTGACTATTTGTTGCCCCACACTGTTGCATATAAAATTGAAGATTGGTTTTTCAATTTCTCCAAAAAGATTGCTGGGATTTTAATAAGGAATGCATTGGAATTGTATATTTCTTTGGCTAATATTGCCATATTAACAATGCTAACTCTTCCAATCTATGAACACAGGATGTCTTGCCATTTATTTAGGGCTTCTTTAATATCTTTTAGCAATGTTTTGCAGTTTCACTCTACAAGTCTTTTGTATCCTTAATTATATTTATTCTAAGATATTTTATTCTTTCAAATGATATTGTAAAGAGACTCTTTTTTTAAAATTTAGTCTTTGGAATGTTCATTGCTAGCATATAATAGGAACACAATTGTTTTTTGGGTTGATATTGTACTCTGCCACATTTCAGAATTCATTTATTAACACTAATAGTTTCCTTATGGATTCCTTTGGTTTTTCTATGTATGGGATCATGTCATCTGCACGTAGACGAGAAATAGTTTTAATTCTTTTGTTCCAATTTGGATATATTATATTTCTTTTTCTTGCCTAATTGTTCTGGAAAAACTTCTGGTACAATACCAAATGGCAGTGGTGAAAGTGGGAACCCTTTTATCTTGTTCTGAATTAAGGTGTAATGCTTTAAGTCTCTCACCATTAAGTATAATTCTATTAGTAACTATTTTCTAGTATGTTTTGAGGTAATTTTCTGGGCAGTAGTAGATAACTAACATACTATCCTAACATAGTAATCTGAGATTGATGTGCAAAGATGTTTAACACAACATCATTTATAATAGCAAGTATTAGAACAGTTAAGCTTTCAAATATAATATATATTTTTAAATGAATTATTGTACATCATCATATTAAAGGCTAGAAATCACTGAATCTTTTCTGTCTCCAAGCATTTTGCTAAGATGAAAAACTCTGTAGCCATTAAAAATAATATTTTTGTACAGATAGCAGACAGTGAGCGCAAAAACAATGGGGGGCGGGGAATAAATAAATAAATGAATCTTAAAAAAAAATAAATAATGTTTTTGAAGAATATTTAGGGCACGGATGTGGCTCAAATGGTAGGTTGTCCATCTCCCATATGGTGGGAGCTAGGTTCAATCCCCAAGACCTCCCAGTGAAATAAAAAGAAAAATATAGAAGATATGCAGGCTGCCAGGCCCTGCAAGTGGGCGAGCCCCCAGGCTCTGCCCCCAGGCCCTGCGAGTGGATGCACAGCCAGGCCCTGTGTGTGAGTGTGCCACACACAGCAAGATGATGACATAACAGGAGAGTGACACAGGAGAGCCAAGATGAAATTTGCCAAAAAACCAGGAACTGAGGTGGCACAGGTAGCAGAATGCCTCTCTCCCACATCAGAAGTTCTCAGGATCGAATCCCAGTGAAGGCAGGAGGAGAAGGATAAGAAGAGAGGGCAGGAAACAGACACAGAGAATTGCCCAGTGAATGGACACAAAAACAGCAGAAATGGGGGCAGTGGGGGGTGGTTTAAAATGGATAAAAAGTAAATAAATAACTCTTAATAAATAAAAAAAATTAAAAATTAAAAAAAAGAATAAACAATGTGAGAAAATGATCAGTAAAAATGTTGAGTGAAATAAACAGCATACAAAACTATATATGCAGTATGATTCCACAATTTGTAAATATATTTTTATTCACTTACAAAATACATTTATAATTACATGTTTCTACACTCAAAAAAACAGGAATCAAAAAATACATATGCATATACAAAAGAAAAACACTGGTGACCAATAAAATAAATGCTAACAGTAGTTATCCCTGTTAGGGTAAGAATGATTTTCAGAATTTAAGCTGAACTATTTTCTTTTTTTGTATTCATTTCCAAGTTTTCCACAAATATGTGGAAAAGTAATATGTATATTACTTTTATAATCCCAGTTTTAAAAATGATAACATAAAAATTTGCCATCCCACATAATGTGGACGCGAGGAGTGGTGTGTGATTGTGACCATTCACAGGATTTGATTTCTGGAAAAGCCATCTAACGCAACCCCTTTATTTTAGAGACGAGAGAACTGAGTCATAGGAGGGTTAAACGATTATACCGAAGTTCACCTAGATTGGTAATGGCAGAACTTGAAGGGAAATTCAGGTTTCCTAGTTTCTGATCTAGTGTTCTCTTTGTTTTGTTGCTGCCCAGAAATCAAAGACAAAGCCACCATAGGATCTCAAAATGTATTGTGCAAACTTAAGAAAAATGACCAAAATAAAAATAATGGCTAATCACTTCTGATTGGTTTTTTGTGTTTTTTTTGTTTTGTTTTGTTTTTTTTTAAAGATTTTATTTATTTATTCATTTATCCCCCCCCCTTGCTGCTTGTGCTCGCTGGGTCAGCTAACCACGCCGTGCGGGCGCTTGCCTTCACCAGGAGGCCCCGGGAACCGAACCCGGGGCCTCCCATATGGTAAACGGGAGCCCTACTGATTGAGCCACAGCCGCTTTCCCTGATTGGTTTTTATTACAAAAGAAAAATCATATTCTGAGAAATTAGATACCAAACTCCACTGCTTAAACAGATCAATATATAAAGATTTTTAAAGATCCACAACTGGTGGCCTTAGAGCCTTGGTTAGACAAGAGGGACAGGCTAGACCCAGTGAGCCTTTGACCTGAGATGATCTATAACTAACCTCTTCATGGGCAAGTGAAAAGGTAAATGCTATTTCATGGCCTGATGATAGGGAACTCCACCTACTTCTGCTGCCGCTGCCATTTTTACATCAGAGCAACTTGTAGATGCTTTTTCTCTACCTCCTTACTTACACTGCCATACAAAGTACTGTACATATAGCCAGCCATAACATGGATATTTTTAAGTCCTCTGGAAGGGTAAATGGAGAATGAAAGAACCTCTCAGATGAAGGAAAAATCAACAGCTGACTCCTTTCTTACACTAGAGGCCTAACTTGTTAGCAATTTTGGATTTATTTGTGTTGGGGGAAAATGGAGAGTTTGTGAAGACTCATTGAAACCATGAAAACTACCACCAAATATTTAGAGAATTACACAAAATCCGATTCTAAATCTGAATGTACTCTGATGCTTCCAACTGAAGTAAAGTTAACGAGAAACAAAGAAACACCTATTTTTACTTCCATCTGTTTCCTTTTTACACGATAAAATATTTAATTAATAGAAATAATAAAACTTCTGCCTGAAAACTTTCCAGTGTATTGATATATATCATAATGATGAATTAATACTTACGATTTTCATGTACCTACAGAATTTTCAATGAAATTATCAGTACTTGGGCCATGATCAAGTGTAGGATATATGGTGCTTTCAGGAAATAGAAAGCAACATGTAATTAATTACTTGAGAAACCTCAGAAAAACCCATCAAATCATCAGCAAGGAATAAAACTACTGCTTGGTTACTTAATTCTAAAGATCAAACAAGATTATAACTTTTGCTTTGGTGTTGAACAAAAACAGAACTAACCTACTTCTACTCTGAGTATTTCTTCACTCAGAAGGTAACAAATGATAAGACTGTTGTTTCAAATGATGACAGGGATGTCCAGAGACACTTTAGTGAAGGATATGAGTGATTCAAACGGGGGAGAGAAACTTGATTAGCCTAACACTGGCATGGAGATTTTCTTCTGAGTAAAAGTCACTGGGTAAATTTCCTTACCATTGGACAAGGATTTCAAGGTTAGCATAGTGCCACAGTACCACAACCTCTCTGGCCCTGTAGTGGTTTAAGTTTTCTGTGGAACCAAGAAAATACTGTTCATAAAGATAATCCATTCCTGTACCTGTAAACCTATTTTAGGTGGAAACTTTTGATTAAATTACTTCAGGTAAGGGCCCTTGATTGGATTGCATGACCCATGGTGGGTGTTAATCCTAATCCTGGAATACTTTATAAACCGAGGAATAAAGAGCCAAAGACACAGGAAAAAAAAACTGTAGAGATAGAGTGAACTCAGAGGCTGAGAGAGAAGGCCCCAGAAGCCAACAGTGGAAATCAAAGGAACACAGGAGCTGAGAGGAAGCCACTTAAGCCAGAAGCTGAAAGCAATGAGGTGCAGAGGTGAGGGGAGAGATGAACAGGTGTACCTTGTGCCTGATTGCCGAGAGAGAAAGCATCTCTGATCATGCCTTGATTTTGAACCCTTTCACAGCTGCAGAACTGTAAGATTCTAAGTTAATAAATCCCCTTTGTAAAAGCCATCTCATTTCTGGTATATTGCTTTTGGCAGCATTGAGCAAACTAAATCAGGCCCCAAATTAATACAGTGAATGAATGTATACCTCCTGGCCACACTGAGTTAGCCTTGGGGTTTCTTCCTTTTCCTCTGCTGGGTCGGCTGTGGCAGCCTTGAAGACCTTGAACCCCAAGGCTGAGGTGGCCTGAGCCCAAGCGGTGCTGGTCTTCAACATTAGTGTGGCACAATGGCTACAGGATGTGCTGAGGACCAACCTGGGGCCCAAGGGCACCATGCAGATGCTGTTTTCTAGTGCTGGAGACATCAAGCTTACTAAAGACGGTAATGTGCTGCTTCATGAAATGCAAATTCAACACCCAACAGCCCCCTTAATAGCAAAAGTAGCAACAGCCCAGGATGACGTAACTGGTAATAGTACTACTTCCAATGTCCTGATCATTAGAGAGCTGCTGAAACAAGCAGATATCTACATTTCTGAAAGTCTTCATTCCAGAATAATAACAGAAGGATCTGAAGCTGCAAAGGAAAAGGCATTTCAGTTTTTGGAACAAATCAAAGTAAGAAAAAAGATAGACAGAGAAACACTTCTGAATGTGGCCAGCACATCTCTCTGTACTAAAGTTCATGCTGAACTTGCTGATATCTTAATAGAAGCTGTAGTCGACTCCATTTTGACCATAAAAAACAAGATGAACCTACATCGACATCTTCATGGTTGAGATCATGGAGATAAAACATAAATCTGAAACTGATACAAGCTTAATCAGAGAGCTTGTTTTGGACCACAGGGCATGGCATCCTCATATGAAAAAGAGAGAAGATGCGCACATCCTCACATGCAATGTGTCCTTAGAATATGAAGAAACAGAAGTGAACTCTGGCTTTTTAACAAGAGTGCAAAAGAGAGAGAGAGAAGCTAGTAAAATCCAAAAGAAAATTCATTTAAGATAGAGTTAAAAAAAAATAGAACTGAAAAAGAAAGTCTGTGATGATTCAGATAGAAGATTTATCATCATTAATCAAAAGGGAATTGACCCCTTTTCTTTAGATGATCTTGCAAAAGAAGGCATAGTAGCTCTATGCAGAGCTAAGAGGAGAAACATGGAGAGGCTTGCTCTTGCTTGTGGTGGGTTAGCTCTGAATTCCTTGGATGACCTAAATACTGACTGTTTGGGGCATGTTGACCTTGTCTATGAGATACATTGGGAGAAGAGAAGTTCACCTTTATTGAGAAATGTTATAATCCTCATTCTGTCACATTAGTGGTGAAAGGATCAAACAAGCACATACTCACTCAAAACAAACATGCAATAAGAGATGACCTGAGGGCTTTCAAAAATGATATTGATGATGGCTGTGCAGTTCTAGGTACTGATGCAGTGGAAGTGGCAATGGCAGAAGCTCTGGTTAAATATAAGCCCAGTGTAAAGGGCAGGGCTCAATTGGAGCCCAAGCATTTGCTGTTGCATTGCTCATTATTCCCAGGGTTCTTGCTCAGAACTCTGGTTTTGACCTTCAGGAAACACTAGTGAAAGTACAAGCAGAACGTTCAGAATCAGGTCAGCTTGTAAGTGTAGACTTGAACACAGGCAGGCCAATGGTAGCAGCAGAAGTAGGCATATGGGATAACTATTGTGTAAAGAAACAGCTTCTGCACTCCTGTACTGTGATTGGCACCAACATTCTCCTGGTTGATGAGATCAGGAGAGCTGGAATGTCTTCTCTAAAAGGTTGAATTGAAGCTTTCCCTGTATCATCTTTTTTTTTTTTTTTTTTTTTTAATATGGAATGCATCACAAATTTGCTTGTCATCCTTGTGCAGGGGCCATACTAATCTTCTCTGTATCGTTCCAATTTTAGTATATGTGCTGCCGAAGCGAGCACCCCCTGTATCATCTTAATCACGAAGACTTGACAGAATGATCTTCAGAATACAGCTATGGAATTTTTGTACAAGCTTCAAATGACTTTCAAAGAAAATTTTCCCCATATTAAAACAGAGTACATTGGCACCTTTTCAAATTATGAAGTTCTAAAATTATAATTACAGTTGTTTTTTAAAAAAATTTTGCTTAATTGTACACTCATAAAGCAAGTCCTTTTTACTGAGTGAACAGAATGTTTTACCTTAGCTGCAGTGGCATAAAGTTACATGTTAGATAAGCCCATGTTATTGACATTGTTATTAAATATGCTTCACAAACAAACAAAATGAATGTGATTCCACTGGTCGTTGAGAACATGCCCATTTAACAAATAAAATGAATCATCTTTGTAGTAAACCTGTTTTTGTACATACTTAGGTGTTTTTAAATTTTCAAGATCATTTTAAAACATTTGACCTCTATTGATATTTCTCTACAAATGCATATACATATTTTGAAAGCATGTTTATACTACTTCTGATCAGTTGTGGAATGAAGAAACTGTTCCCTTGCCACAGGTGTCTAAATACTCCACAGACCTGCTCCTTGTCACAGTTGCCTCAAATACCCCACAAAAGGGTGGATGAGTCCTTGAATGTAGGAAAAAGGGTCTCACAAAGGTGAGACTGTCTTTGCAATCTTGTATAAGAGTCTGTTGTGCTGTCACTGAACCAGATATGCAGCCCTGCCTGTCCAGTTCTGGGGTTTCCACAAAAGCTCCCTTAGTTGGACAGGGTTTGGGATCCAACATCAGGCATGCCTGAGCTGGCTGCCAAGATCCTTCTTGGCCGAAACCTGGGCAGAATGGGTAGGTCCCAGATCATTTTGACCTATCTTGGCCTAAAAAGGCTTGTTCAAGTGTATTAGGTTGAGAAATTTCCTCTTTATGCCTTCTAAGTCATGAAAGATTCCTTTTATCCATGTAGGATGGTTGAGGTATGATCTTGCCTTAAGGCAGAAGTGAAATCTTTTAAAAATCAGTTTTTGAGGTTTGGAACTTTGCCAAGTAAACTTCCTCTTTGAAATGTTATACTTATTCCATTCATGCTTTCTAAACTGTGGAAGATAAATTTATCACCTAGTCAAGGAAGCTGTTTGAGTCCATTATCCAAAATCCCAGAGCCTCAGTATACAAATATCTTTTATGTACACCAACATTGCCTCTTTATCTGTCAATCACTTTGAGATATGACACTGAGTCTCCACCACGTTCAATCGTGAGTTTAAGTTGGTTTCCATTGGTTTCAATATCTTCCACTGGATTTCTGTTAGTTTCCTAACTGAAATTCCTGGCCTACTATTTCCTTAGAAAAGAATGCCTTAAATTCTTGGCCTCTCAGTCTTCTTATTTGCAATTCAAAGATGGGATGGGAGATGATAATACCTGTCTTTCAAACTCTAAAGATTGTCCAGAGGATCAAAAAAGAAAATTATAAGTAAGTAGATTATAAAACTATAAATCATGATAGAAAGCTGAAATATAATAAAATCCATAATCTGTCTATACTGGCTAGGAAACTCCAGTTTCCTATGTGGTCTTAGATCTACACTTTTTCTTCATACTGTTTTCTTCAGTACTCCCTTTCTAAGTCTTCTGATTATCTTCCATAGAGGGTGGGACCACCAAACTTTCCTTATTTCATCACTTATAGACTTTGTGGCTTTGGGCAAGTGACTTGGGTAAGAAATATTCATTGAGAATTTTCTAGGCTGGGTAAAAGTTTAGAGAGAAAAATTTCACAAGGTAGCACAGTAAGTGGCAGAAACAAAATAGAATTTACATATTCTGTTTTAGAAATCTGCCACCATTTGTTGCCCAATCTTATTTCTCTAGAGTTACATCAAGGAATTCAGGGATTACTGCTAATCTCAACAAAGTCCTATTCTGTTTAATAATTTATTATATCAAATGTGTCCATAGTTTTCTCTTAGGATTTCTGTGGGTATATATTTTTAAACCATTTTTCCAATAATAAAAAAACTTCAGATAGAAGCCTCTGTTCATGAGAAGCATTTTTTCTATTTTAGTAATCTATATTAAACATTAAACCATTATGTTAATTCTGCTTACACTTTCAAAACTTTTTATTTGTTTAAAATATTTATTTTTCTGATTATAAAATTAACGTCTGTCTCCCTTAGATGAATTCTTGTCTGCATTTCAGATTATTTCCTTAGGATCAATATCTTTCCTGTACCTCTTGGTACTTCCATAAATACATATAGTTTTCTCACCACATTTAAAAAAAAACTTTTAATTTTGAAATAATTTTCAATTTACAAGACAGTCACAAAAATAATACAAAAACTATACAGAGAACACTAATATACCCCCATCCAGAAACCCAGATATACTAACTTTTAACTTTTTGTCACATTTGTTCTCTCTCTCTCTCTTTTTCATCTATCATCATCATTTATCTATTATCTATCATCTATTTTCTAAAAATTTGAGAGTAGGTTGCATACATCATATTTCTTGAACACTTAATACTTCCACATATATTCTCAAAGAACAAGGATATGGACTTGTGTAACAACATTAAAGTACAGTTATCAAGTTCAAGAAATTTAACATTGATATAAAACATATAGTCTATATTCTAATTTTTTCCATTGCCCCATGTTTTAGTTAGCCAAAAAGGTGCTGAACAAAGTACCAGAAATCTGTTGGTTTTTATATAGGGTGTTTATTTGGGGTAAAAGCTTACTGTTACAAGGCCTTAAAGAGTCCAACTCAAGGTACCATAAGACAATAACCGAAGGAATATCAAATTCCCATCCTGGGGAGCTCTGCCATATTCTCTAATGGAACAGCAAGAATCCCCCAAGTATAGGGGTAATGACTAGTGAAGGAAGATGGTCCATTGATGGGCGCTTGATATTGATGGCTATGCTTATGAGCCTTTGCTCTTGAAATTGAAATTTAGCCTCGTGTTATAGGGTGCCTAAGAGTTGCCTCCTGAGAGCCTCCTTGTTGCTCAAATGTGGCCTCTTTCTAAGCCAAACTCAGCCTATAAATGCATTACCTTCCTCCCAGTATAGGACATGACTCCTGGGGATAAGCCTTCCTGTCACTGAGGGATTACTACCAAGCACCAACTAGCAATACAACTGGAAAAAAGACCTTGAATAAAAGGGGAGAAAGGTAATGACAGATAAGTTACATGGCTAAGAGACTTCAAAGTGAGCCGAGAGGTCATCCCAGAGGTAATGCTTATGCACGTCTCAGCAGGATCTCTTTGACTGTCAAAGTAGTTAGTACCCCAAATAGCCGGGCTCCTGAGGGCTCTGGAGATATCCAGACACTATAGTCAGCGCAAGTGGCTCAGGAGTTTGATGCCATTCCAGTGGGCCCTACTTTGGAATTTATGCTCCCCAGAGTGACAGAGTTGGACTCAGTTGTGGTTTCCCTACACATGGCTCTTCTGTCCTTATGTTTGAACCTATAATTAGTAATAGAGTTGGTAGGTATACATCCAAGAGACTTAAATCTTTGGGCTGTCCACGTGCCAGCTGGGCCCTGAATCTCAATGGAGTTGCAACACCTACTCTCCATTTCATTGGTCTCACCCAGGACAGCTAACATGGAGGTGATGATTGACAACTACCACACCAAGGAAGTGAGAGAGTCTACAACTGAAAGCAAGAGAGTCCTATCCATCAGCCCTAAGGGATCACAGCTTCCTCTCAATTAGAGGTAGAGTGGACAACACCATCACAGAATCCTCAGGACTAGGAAATGAACTATGGACTGAAGTAGATTTACTGGTATTCTAATATAGACTTATTGTGATTCTAGCAATGGAAGAAATTATATCATTGATGTGGAGACAGAGGCCACTAGAGGTTCTGAGGGAAGGAAGAGGGAAAAACAGGTGAAATATGGGGACATTTTTGGGACTTGGGAATTGTGCTGAATAACATTGCAATGACAGATACAGACCATTATAAATCTTGCCATAATGTACAGAATTGAGTAGGAGAGAGTGTAAACTACAATGTAAACTTTAGTCCACACTTAGTGGCAATGCTCCAAAATGTGTAAATCAATTGCAATGAATGTACCTCACTAATGAAGGGTGTTGTTAATGCGGGAAAATGTGGGAAATGTGGGGAGCGGGGCATATGGGAATACCCTAGATTTTTTATGTGACATTTGTGTAATCTAAGTATCTTTAAAAAATAAAAAAATAAAAATAAATAAAAAATTTTTAAAAAGGTACCATAAGAGGTACTTACTCATCCAAGTCAGTTGCCACATGTTGATGTAAGATGGCAGGCCTGGTCTCTCCTTCCTTCTTCCTTTTAAGGCTCCATGGGCGCAGCTTCTTCTGATCTCAGCTGTAAGCTAGCATAGGGTTTCTTTCTTTCCAGTCTTCCTCAGTTCAGCTGCTTTGTTCTGTTTAGGTGCAAACTATCAGGAAAATGGCTCATCTCTCTTCCTGGGGCTGCAGGATCAAAGTTCTCTCCTCTGCCATGTGTATGGAGTTCTTTCTTCCTGTGCATTCTTCTGTGTGTCTTCTTGAGTGAATGTCCATTTATATAGCCCACCAAGGGGATGGGATTCAACCCTGAGTCATACCCTACTGACATGGTGGAATCAAAGCCTCAGTCTTAAACATAATTTAATCAAAGTCATATCAGCTGAATCTAATACAATCAAAGGGTATCATGCCCAGAGGAGCAGACCAATTTACAAATATAATCTCTCTTTTTGGAATTCATAAATAATCTCAAACTGCCACACCCCAGTAATGCCCTTTTGAGCATTTTCTCCTCTACTCCAGGATCATCACTGAATTTAATTGTCATTGTCTATTCACACACACTCTCTCTCTCTTTTTTAATTGTGGCAACATGTATATACCATAAAATTCCCCATCTCAAACTTTCCCAATCCTAAAATTTACATTCACAAAGTTCTACCCTCACTCTTATCCACTACCAAGATTTTTCCATCACCCCAAATAGCAACTTTGCATGCATTGTGTGTTAACCCCCCATTCACCTTCCAACCTACCCCCTACCCCATTTCTGGTAATCTGAATTCTAATTTTTGTCTCATAAATTTTCATATTTCAATTATTTCATATAAGTGGAATGACACAGTATCTGTCCTTGTTTTCTCTGGTTTATTTCATTCAACATATCTTTGAGGTCAACACATGTTGTAGAATATATCAGAACTTCATTATTTTTTATAGCTGAATAATATTCCATTGTATGCATGAAACACATTTTGTTTATCCATTCCTTTGTTGATGGACCTTTGGGCTGCTTCCACTATCTTTGGCTACTGTGACTAATGTTACTATGTTCAATTGTATACAAATATATGTTTGAACCTCTGATTTCTATTCTTTTGGGTGTATAGCCAGAATTAGAGTTGCCAGGAATATGGTAGTGCTATGTTTAACATTCTGAGGAAAAGCCAAACTTTCCACAGCAACTGCCACATTTTACATTCCCACCAGTGATGTACTCGTCTTCTTATTTCTCTGCATCCTCACTAGCACTTGTTATTCCCATTTTAAAAATAATAGCCATTCTAGCAGATGTGAAGTGGTATCTCATGGTTTTTATTTGCATTTTCCTAATATCTAATGATGTTGAGCATCTTATCATGTGCTTGTTGACCATTTAGATTGTTTGCTTTTTGCTTCTGAGTTGAAGGAGTTCTTTCTATATATTCTGGATATTATGCCCTTACAAGATAAATGATTTCTAAGTATTTCCACCCATTCTGTAAGTTGTCTTTCACTTTCTCGATAATGCCTTTTAATTCACAAAAATTTTAAATTTTGATGAAGTTCCATTTATTTTTTCTTTTGTTGCTTATAATTTGGTATAAAATCTAAGATTCCATTGACTAATACAAGGTCCTGAAAATATTTCCCTGTTTTCTTCAAAGAGTTTGATACTTTTAACTCTTACATTTATATTTTTGGTCCATTTTAAGTTCATTTTTGTGTATGGTGTGAGGTATGGTTCCAATTTCATTCTTTTGCATGTGATATCCAGTTTTCCAAGCACCGTTTTTTGAAGAAACTATTCTTTCCTGATAAGTGTACTTGGTATCCTGACAGGTAAATCAATTGGCCATAGATGTGAGGGTGTATTTCTGAACTCTCTATTTGATTCCATTGGTCTATAGGTCTTCCCACACTGTTCTGAATACTGTAGCTTTGAAATAAGTTTTGAAATCGGGAAGTGTGAGTTTTCCAATCTTGTTCTTCTTTTTCAGGATGGTTTTGTCTAATTAAGATCCTTTGCCCTTCCATATAAGTTTGATGATTGGCTTTTGGAATTTTGGAATTTTGTTTGGGATTGCATTGAAACTGTAAATCATTTGGGGTAGTATTAACATCTAAACAATATTTAATCTTTCAATTCATGAGCACTGAATATTTTTTCATTTATTTAGGTGTTTTTAATTCCTTTCAGGAGTGATTCCTAGTTTTCCATGTACAAGTCCTTTATATCTGTGGTTAAACTTATTCCTAGATATTTTAATTTTTTATTTGCGATTATAAATGGAATTGTTTTCTTGATTTCCTTTACAGATTTTTCATTACTTGTGTATAAAAACACTACTGACTTTTGTGTGTTGATCCTGTACCCCAGCATGTTACTAAATTCATTTGTTAGCTCCAGATGCTCTTTGTAGATTCCTCAGGATTTTCTCTATATGGGATCATGTCATTTGCAAGTAGGGAAAGTTTTATATCTTCCTTTCCAATTTGGATGCCTTTTAATTCTTTTTCTTGACTAAATGCTCTGGCTAGAACTTCAATAAAATGTTGAAAAGCAGTGGTGACAGTAGGCAGACTTGTCTTATTCCTGATCACAGAGGTTAAGCTTTCAGTCTCTTACCATTGAGGATGATGTTAGTGTCAGTTTTTCATATATGCCCTTTATTGTGTTAAGGAAGTTTCCTTCTATTCCTGCTTTTCTAAGTGTATTTATCAAGAAAGTTTGCTGGGTTTTGCCAAATGTCTTAATTTTTAAATGTCAAATAAGATGATCATGTGGGTTTTTTTCTTCATTCTATTAATGTGTGGTATTACATAGATTCTTTCATGTTGAACCTTCCTTGCTGTCCTGGGATAAATCTCACTTTATTGTGTTGTATAATACTTCTAATGTGTTGTTAGATTCAGATTGATAGTATTTTGTTGAGGGTTTTTGCATCTATATTTATAAGGTACAGTAGTTTGTAATTTTCATCCATCTTTGGAAACTTTTAAGAAAGATTGGCGCTAATTTTTCTTGGAACGTTTTGTAAAATTCACCAATGAAGACATCAGGTCCTGATTGTTCTTATTGGGAGATATTTTTATTATCAATTCAATCTATTTGTTATTGGTATGTTAAAATCTTATATATCTTCTTGAGTCATTTTAGGTAATTTATGTGTTTCTAGGAATTTATCCATTTCATTTAGGTTACCTAATTTTTTTGTGTGCAATTGTTCATAGTATTCCCCTTTCATATTTGATTCTTGTTATTTGCATCCTTTCTCTGATTTTATTTGACAATCTAGCTAAAGTTTTGCTAATTTTATCAATATTTTCAAAGAATCAACTTTTGGTTTTATTGTTTCTTTCTATTGTTTTCCTGTTTTCTATTTCATTTATCTCTACTTTTATTTTTATTATTTCCTTCCTTCTGCTCACTTTGGTTTTAGTGTATTAGTTTGAGGTGGTTAGAGAGTTGTTCAAGTCTTCTATTTCCTTATTGATCTTCTGTCTGGATGTTCTATCCATTATTGAAAATGGTGTCTTGAGGTCTCCTACTGTTAATGTAGAATCATCTATTTCTCCCTTCAAATCTGTTAATGTTTGCTTCGTATATTTGGGAACTGATGTGAGATGCATATGTGTTTAAAATTGTCAATTCTTCTTGAGGAATTGACCATTTTATCATTGTATATGCCCCATTTATGTCCTATTAACAGTTTTGACAAAGACCATTTTGTCTGATATTAGTATAGCCACTCCACTGTCTTTTTGTTACTATTTATGTGGAATACGCTTCCCCATCCTTTCACTTTTAACCTACTTTTGTAAGGTCAGTCTCTTGTAAACAGCATATAATTAGATTATGCCTTTTTATCCATTCTGTCAAACTGAGCTTTGACTGGAGAGTTTAAGCCATTTAAATTTAAATTAACTACCGATAATGTAGAACTTACTTCAGCCAGTTTGCTCTCTTGTTTTTTTGTTTTGTTTTGTTTTGTTTTGTTTTGTCTTATATTTTTTTGTCCCTCAATTCTTCCATTACTGCTTATTTTTGTATTTTGTTGATCTATTGTAGTGAATCCTTTAGAATTCCTTCTCATTTCCTTCTGTGCATATTTTCTTGATATTTTCTTTGTTGTTACCATGAGGCTTAGGTTTATCATTCTAAATCTATAATAATCTCATTTGATTTGATGCCAACTTAACTTCAATAGCATACGTAAGCTATATTCCTATACACCTCCTTCCCCCCAACTTTAATTTTCTTGTCACACATTGCATATTTGTAAATTATTAGTCCTAAACCATAGATTTATCATTTTTTTGTTTTTAATATATTTTTATTAGAAAAGTTAATAGTACAAATACAATAATGCCCTTCTATAAACTAGAACAATGTGCATCACTATTGCAAGGTAGTAAGAATGTGGAGAAGCATGGGAAAAATACAATTAATGTAACTCATTTTTTAAAAAGATATATTTATTTATTTTTCTTTATTTATCTCACCCCCCACCCCCTGCCATAGTTCTCTCCTCTGTCCGCTTATTGTTTGTGTGCCTTCTCCAGGAACTGAACCCTGGACCTCCCACATGAGAGGTGAGTACCCAACAGCCTGAGCCACATCCACTCCCCACAGGCTGCTAGTGTCTGCTGGCTTGTAGCATCAGCTCACTGCAGTGGGAGGTGGCACGTAGCTTGTTGTGGCAGGAGGCAGCATCTGCTCATCTTCTTTTAGAAGGCACCAGGATCCAAATCCAGGACCTCCCATGTGGTAGGTGGGTGCCCAACAGGTTGAACCACATCTGCTTCCTGCCCACCCATTATTTTTTTATGCATTTGTATTTTAGATACTGAAAGATGTAACAAAGTATAGTTACCCACCAAAAATACAATTGTACTGGTATTTATATTTACCCACGTCATTACTTTTACTGGAGTTGTTTATTTCTTCATGCAAGTTTGATCAATTGTCTAAAGTCCTTGCCCTTCAACCTAAAGAAGTCTCTTCAGCATTTCTTATAAGGCTGGTCTAGTGGTGATGAACTCTCTCAGCTTTTGTTTTCCTGGGACTGTCTTAATCTCACCCTCATTTCTGAAAGTCAGTTTTGCCAGATATAGAATTCCTTTTTGGCAAATGTTTTCCTTTCTGAACTTTAAATATGTCATCCCACTGCCTTCTTGCCTCCATGGTTTCTGATGAGAAACTGATATTATCTTATTGAGGCTCCCTTGAATATGATGCATTGTTTCTCTCTTATGACTTTCAGGAATTCTCTTTCTTTGGCATCTGACAGCTTTATTAAAATGTGTCTTGGTATGGGTCAATTTGTTTTTTTCTGTTTGGATTTTGTTGAGCTTCTTGGATATGTGTATTCATGTCTTTTGTTAAATTTGGTTAATTTTCAGTGATTATTTCTTCAAATATTCTTTTTTTCCAATTTTCAGACTGAATAATTTCAATTGTCTTTTCTTCAAGTTCACTTATTCTTTCTTCTGCTAGCTCCAATCTACTGCTGAACCCCTGTAAGAAATTAATTTCTGTTACTACGGTCTTCACCTCTGTTTGGTTCCTTTTTATGATTTTTATCTCTTTATTGAAATGCTTTTTTTTTCTCATCTGTTTTCCTGATATCTTTTAATTCTTTCTCCATGTTTTCCTCTAGCTCTTTGAGCATATTTAGGACAATTTTTAAAAATTGTTCTGTTCAAAGCCTTGTCTTCCTTATTGACAGTTTCTGGTACTTTATCTCCCTTCTTTGCACAGCCTTATTTTCTCTTTCTTTGTATGCTTTTTAATCTTTTTTTTCTTTCAAGATTTATTTATTTATTTACTTTTTATCCATTTTTAAACAACCCCCTCATTTTGTGTGTGTGTGTGTGTCCGTTCATTGGGCAATTCTCTGTGTCTCTTTCCAACCCTCTCCTCTATCCTTCTCCTCCTGTCTTCACCAGGGTTTGATCCTGGGAACCTCTGATGTGGGAGAGAGGCATCCTGCCACCTGTGTACCTCAGTTCCTGGTTTTTTAGCTTATCTCATCTTGGCTCTCCCCTGTGTCTCTCTCCTGTGACATCATCATCTTGCTGCATGGTTTGGTGGGGTCTGGGGGCTCACCCGCTGAGGGACCAGATGGCTCACCTACTTGTGGGGTCTGGGGACTCACAGAGCCTGATGGAGCACCCATACACCTTCTATATTTTTCTTTATTTTTACCAGGAGGTCTTGGGGATTGAACCCAGGTCCTGCCATATGGAAAATGGATGCTCAACCATTTGAGCCACACCCGCCCCCTTGCCTTCTAATCTTTTGTTGCACACTAGGCATTTTGATATTTTAATGTGTTATCTCTAGAATTTAGTCACTGCCATGTCTGTTCCTTATACTTTTTATCAAGCTAGTATTATGACAGATTTCCTTGAAAGCCAAGTGCTAACAACAAAAATAAATAAAAATAAAAATAAAACAGCTTTCCCAATCTCTGCAGTTTGGCCTGTGTGAGTGCTCTCCTTCAAAGCTTAGCCATACTAACAATGAGTTTAAAGAATAGCCAAGCCCAAGACAAATCTTAGTGCTTTCCCCACTCTTTTCTTTTCTAAGCATGAGTCTTATCCTGGGCGTGTACATGTGGCCTGACAGATTCTCCCATTTACACGGTTCCAAATGTCACTTTTTCCCTAAAAAATATTTTTCTTTTCAGTATTGGGTCTATGCTGTGGGTTCCAAAGGTAACAATCTTTTGCTCCAGGCACCTGTACTTTGACTGTTCTCCTATAGTGTTCTAGCTGCCCTGCAAGTTGTCACTACAAGCAAGGTAGGTTCAGGGACAGGGGGCCTTTGATGAGTGTCTTGGTTCATGCCTTTAGTATGCCACCAGATAGATTGGCATATCTTTTTTTTTTTTTTTTCCCAGTTCAAGAAAGTTACATTCTATTTTGTATTTTTTTGTTTATGCTTAATTTGTTCTGCTTTTTTTTCCCTTTTAAACACCTATCATCTATAAGTTGACTCTTCATTCATTCTCCTTCACATATAAATATTGTCTCATCCTTATACTTAGCACAGTATATAGGTAAATGGATATGCTTTGAGTCGGACAGATTTGAATTTGAGTTCTGCTGTCATCTACTGACTGTTTGCCTAAGGTTAAGTGACCTTACCAGGTCTTGGTTTCTTCCCCTATTACGTGTGGTTGGAGTCAATTAAATATTCATTGAAGGATAGCCATTTTTGGCCACTTTTCTCCACAGTTTTCAAGAGTGCTTCAAGGATTTCCTCAACCTCGTTGCTTCTATGTGAGTTTGGTTCTTTATATGGTCTTTTGGTGTTTTCATTCTATGATTATTCAACTGGATTCATTCACTCATTTCTGACCTCTCTCAATCTGCATCTCAACTTATTGTTTCTAAATTAATATTCTTCTTTCACAAATCGTGTTTTCTTGGTATTTCATTGGAGACACACAACTGAAACTTGAAGTTTCTTCTCTTTCCTATGGTAAATCTTTTCCAAAAGTGTAATTTTTCTCAGCTCTGTTAAGGCACTGTAGATCTTTTTTATACTGAAGAATATTTCCCTGTGTCCTCTGTTGCTTTTTTCCCATCCATTGATGAACACATGGGGAGGTCTAGTCACTTTAAATTTTTAAAAAAAGGTCTTAATTCAGAATTTAGAAGTATCTAGCTAAGAAGCTAATCAGAACTCTGGGTTTCTAGTATGCTTCAGAAATGGATGAAATGATATGGATCGGGTGGGGGAGATGGATGACTTCCTCTCTATTTCTCTTTACTCAACCTTTACCCCACCTGGCTACCTGGCCATTTTTGGATTCTTTTAGGGTGGAATAAGGAAGGGAAGAAGTGTGAAGTGTTTATCTCTACAAAGGTCTTGTTTGAACAGATGCTTTCATAAGCTACCTTTAATCTCCCTGGTACTGGAAGGTGTTTGAAGCTCTTTTTTGATGGGTGTTTTTAGGGTCCTTTGACAATTTTCATGACTCAGGGTCCATCTCCTACAGTTTTCTTGACCTGAATAGACTTATCTATATATTGGGTCCCTTGCAAGAGTATAATGCATACAATTCCCTGAAGACCCTAGGGATTTAGGGCTCACCTCCAGCTTCTCTGGAGTCTTTATCTCCTCCAGATTATCCTATTGGACAGGATCTAAGATGATGCCACACTGGCACTCTCTCCCATAGAGTCCACATCTGCTCCACACCAAAGTCTACACATTTCTTTTTACTGACAAACTAGCCACAGGGTGTTTTAGTTTTTCAGACATGGGTCAGGCACCAATATTCTGTGAGTATTCACCACATGCCCTCAGAGTGATCTTGTGGCAGCTCGTCTTATGAAGACTGTGGTGAAGAAAGTAGAATTTCTTTGTCCTTCTACCTCTCATATGCATGTGTGTATTGGGACAAGGTAATTATCATAACATGGTAAGAGTTTTCTCTCCTAAAAAATATTTATATCTTCAAAAATCACTTTCTGACCCCTTTTTAGATCTCTGATTTTACTCTAGAGGTCATAGAAGTCATAGAACTGATAAGCAACCATTTCTTTCGTAAAGCTGCATATGGAGAGCCATTTCCTAGCCACTTTGGTTGCCTGATATATGTCATTTTCACCTCAGCTAAAACTTCAATTTTGTCATCTTTTTGTGAACTCATAATCATATTTTTTAAAGAATGTTGTGCCCAGTCTAAAGTTCCCTGGAATTGTCTCTGGAAAGTGTTTATTCATTCAGCAACTCTTCATCCAGTTGACATCATGTCTTCCAGGCAGTATACTGGGTGATGGGCATATGAAAATCCCCAGCACACAGAAGCTTAATGTCTGCTCAGACAAGATGCTACTGATGTCATGGAATCAATGTCCTGGAGTAGAATATTGTTTTGGTCTTGAGGCACAAAACTGCCATATGACTTTCAGCACTCTATCTGTCAGTTAACTGGTTAAAGAACACAGTATTCAATTGGTATCTAAAGTCAGGAAGCCATAGCCATGTTTATAGTGTCATGGCTCTGAGGCCTTTTGATGGAGGTGGTTACCAAGAGTACCATCTCAAAGAATATTAGAAAAGATTCAGGACGACAGTCTGAAATCAAGCTTCCATTTCCAAGGGAATCTAGTAAAGAGGGGAAGTCCAGGAGAAATACAAAGAAAGTGGAGACTGGTGAAGGCTAATAAGAGGGCGGTTTGGAGAAAATGATGATGAGTAGAGCCAGGAGAAATTTCTGAGTGGAAAAGCAGGTGGACATAGAGCTTTTTATCTGGCTCCCGGGAGGCTGGGCATGTTAGAAAGAGCATCTGGTGGAATAAACATTAGTCCAAGAGAACAGGCATACACAAAAACAGGTAGCAATTTCAGATGTTAACTCTGTCATGATTATAATTATTTTGATATTGTTAAGGACATCACTTTTCTTCTTTTTGAAGAGCTCAAACATTTTAATTTGGAATTCTGAAACTGGGATAAATGGTGTGGAGCTATTTCAGATATCATGTTATGACCTAAAGAATAAGGGGTCAGTTAAAAAGACCAGAAAAAGGATATGAGAGTAGGGAACACCAACCCTTTATAGAACCATCCCAGGTATTTCTAGGGGTTTAGAGTCAAATATTTTTTCCAAGAAAAGTGAGGTTACAGGTTTATTTATTTGGCCCACAAGGCTAACTGAAGCTCCTGAGATCACCATCATCTCCTGGAGACAGAAGCCTGCTACCCTTAGTTCTATCTAAATAATGGAAAGTGCAGAGGGTGCCCAACATTTCTTACCCCCTGCTAGTAGGTTAGGCAGGTATAGAAGCGGTGCAGTGACCTCAAAGACTAGGTACTCTCTCCCATTCCATTGTGACAGTTTTGTTTCTCTGAAAATTGAACAAAGATTCATGGAATATTATCCAATCTCCTTCTTCAACAAGTGGATCCTAAGGGTTAATATGGGTCTGGATGCAAGGGTTCCTGGGTGATTTGTGCATATTGAAGAGTCCCTTGCCAGGAGTTGTGGTGATTGTAGTCAGTGGAAATTATTGGAAACATAATTTAAGAAGCCAAGGCAGAACAGACTATAAAGGTTTATTGTTTGAAATATGATCAAATAAGGCTATATAAAAGAAGAGGAAGCATGATTAAAAAGTCAAATGTTTCATAGAACATCAGGATGTTGAAGCAGACAGAACTGAAGGAATTACCTGTCAGAGAATGAAGATAACCAAAGTAGCTCTTTATGCAAAATCCAAAGCCAGGTTGTGGGTGACAAAGGTGTCAGAGAGAAGCAGACCCTTCCGTTCCATCACTCTGACAGAGATGGGATTACCTCTCCCCCTTTCCAGCTTTCACCCTCCCTTAACCTGACTTTTCCCAATTTTTTCCCTTTAAATCTGCCTTTGCTTCTTTTATTTTTTAAGCAAGAATTTACCTATATGAAAGTTATTCATGGAAAAATGAGCACACTGTCCACATAAACCTAGATATCATCTTAGATCCTATAATCCACTGAAGACAGTCTGTAGACTATCCCTTTAAGCAAAGGAAATATAGTCAAGAAATCTTGCAAGACCAACTGCAATTGGAATTTATAACATTCCAATTCTCATAACACTAAATTTGGAGGAAAAATATTCTACTCTTTCACTACAGTGTGAAAATTACCTCTTTGGTCAAGAGATAGTTATGTAGTATTAACATTCAGAACAAATTTGGTATCCCAGACAGAGGGCTGGAGTGGTTTCTTATTTAAAATTAGCTGTTGAAGAAAATAAATCTGGATATTATAAAAAAAAAATTATACCTGTATCAGGCTAAAAAAGATTTTTTAAACAATTGTCAGACCAATGCATCATATTGCCAAACCCATAAACCACTTCAAGAAACAGATGGAATTTATATTACAGACTCTCAAATCTCATGAGGAGGGATCTTCAAGTCCAATTAACCCCTTGGCAACAGTGTTTAATCTGCAGGGATATGCTCAAAGCATCCAAAAATATTTTGTCTAGACATACCCACTGCAAGATTTTCTATGCCACATTCTCTGGGTCAGGGCCACATGGATCCAATGAGTGGGCAGGGACTGATGATATCTTCACAGAATGTAGGTCTTCTTTCCACATGTTCTCAAGGACATCTCCATAACAAGTTTACAAGACAGGTATTTCACCTCCTTTGGCTCTGCAACTCAGTTTTGCTAGGATGTCTAATGCAAGTGCCAAACCTCAAATTAAAAGAAAATACAAAAACATGTCAGTATGTGCTGAACCACTACTGACGATATCCAGAGATGGCAAAAGCTGGAGAATTAGAGAAGAGTGTTTCATAGAAAATGTTGTCAGTAGAATTTATGTAGATATTTTTGACCAATTTCTGAAGGAACTGTGAATTAACAATAATTCATCCTTTTTGTAATTTTATTAGTATTTTGAATACTATGTCCTTTTCAAGTAGTTAAGCCAGGGTAGTTACAAAACAGTGTATTTAATCAAGTTGCATCTTAAGATGACGGATTGCATGTACTGTAAGAGGAGTGAGTCAGAATCTACTTCCCTACAGGCCTCAAAAACAAGATTCATGCTTCAGTACCTGAAACCGCACAGGTGTAGCCCTGTGCAAAAACAGAGAACAGGAATGGACAGGTGCTTTTCAAAGGGCCATTGTAGGGCTGCAGTCTCTAACACAAGATCTGGTTTGTCAACCAACAAGAGAATGTCATGCATTGATGGCAATGCAAGGGAAGAGAAGATGAGAAAAGAGAGAGACAAGGTGGGAAAAGGGCAAGAAACAAATTAAAAAGGAAAATGTAAGCATTTTATTTAGCAAAGTTTGTTGATCTTAGACTAGAAGGGAGCCAAATGACAAGCTTTAAAAAAGTTGATAGAGGGGGACGGATGTGGCTCAAATGGTTGGGTATCCGTCTCCCACATGGAGGGACCCGGGCTCCCTCCCTGGGACCTCCCGGTAAAAAAAAAAAAAAAAAAAAAGTTGATAGAAATAAGTCTGGAAGGAAGTGCATGGAAATATTATTTATGTTGTTATTGTTGTTCTCAGTGCATCCTGCATCATCACAGAAGCATTCTTCAGTAGGGTCTGACAATGTCTCATGTATATTTCTTTCAAAATCTCTTGAATCCATTCCTTTGCCTAAGAATTTTCTCTGGGAATTGTCAGTCATGAATGGACATGCTCATTATTAGTACAATAATCACTGACATTTGTAAACGGTTGTATACTTTCCGAAACACACTTTACAGGTATATCTTGTAGCAGTCACAACCCTTTGTGCAGGTTATCAATATTATTATCCCCCATTTTACGGATGAGGAAACCAGATATAGAGAGGCTAATGGAACTAAAGAGGCTAAGGGATCTTCCTAAGGTCATTCACTCAGACCCACCCCACCACCCCAGACCTTCTGACGTGGCCCCTGCACTCCGCTATAGTATGCTACTATTCAGTAGGCAAAGCGAGTTTGTGTAAATAGACGTTACACCACGTAGGGGGCCTCAGCAGCTCTACTGAATTGAAACATCTTCCTTACAAAGATGCTTATCAAGAGTTTGTAAATCCTATGGGAGGAAACTTGTCATAGAGTTAAACAAAATTAAGGCATATAGTTGAACATGCTCTATGATCTCAACCTTGTTTTAAAAACTTGATAGAAAGCAATCTGAAAGGAAATTTGAGGAAATGTTAGTGGTAAAAAAGTTTTATGGCGCAGCAGCCTGCATTTAAATCCTGGCCGGGTCCTATTTGCCAAGTGACTTTGGGCAAGTAGCTTAACCTGTGCCTCTGTTCCCTTGTATATGTACTAGGGGCAATGTTAGTTTCCCTCGTAAGTCATTGTAAGAGTTAAAGGAATTAATATAACTAAAACCCTTAAAACAATACATGTTACATAATAAACACTGTATAAGTGTTAGCTATTGATGATTATTTCTAGACATTATGCATGATTTTAAATACCTTCTTTAGACGTTTCGAAATTTCCAAATTTTTAGCATATATATGTGCTCATTTATTAATTTAATTTTAAAATGCACAGTGAAAACAATAACAAAAAGTGACCAGTAACAGACAAGAGTCCTGTTAGAATTTCAAGAACCGTTCTTCTCGATTAAGAAAAGCACAGAAGGAATACAGACAAAGAGCAGATGGTGTGCACAAACCATCTAAGATTTTGAAAGGAAATATATTACAATTTGTTAGACTAGTAGCAGTTTATTGTACATTTTAGGTAGCATCCAGCCATGTGTATTGTATTCCACAGACTGGCCTCCCAGGGTCTCCATTTTCAAAATGATGAACTTTCCTACTGTGGTGAGCTGCAAACACTGGATATATAATCTGTGTATTATTATAAATTGTAGTTTAATATTCCCAAATTACCAATAACTAAGAATTTGAGTAATTACTATTTTATAATTAGCAGTATGTATCGAGTTCTTAAATTCTGCCCCTCAGCTTCTTTTTGGGATTTTAAAAATATTTTACAATAGTTGAGACTATGACAAAATTCTTTATGTTCATATGCCCTGCCATGCTTAATGATTATTTGCTACCCATAAAGCACTCTGTTAAGTAGTCAGTACTTAACAGAAGTTAACTTTTAAAATAAAAAAAAAAAAAAAGATCTTTTCAAAACTAGATATCCCAGTGTTCAAGAGGCAATTTACCTCTCCCACCACTTCTGGTAATTAAATAAAAGATATGTCTGCATTTAAAGCCTTAGACTTTGTGGATCTATCAGTAAACAAATATTTCCAGAAGACCTCCTAATGAGACAAGAATTGCTGCGTATAATTAGAATGAACTTGCCATTAAATATAGTTTCGTGTAGAATGTTACGTAAAGGTTTGAGGAAAAATTATGACTCTTGTGTGTAGTTTTGAGTTTTCTCCCTATTGATTCCTTTCTGCTTATTTTGAAAATATATCAAATGTAATTAGAGAGAAAGAGAAAACAAATCACTGATTATTTCTCTAATTTTTTTAAGTTATTAACTTATAGCTAGAGTAAAGGAATGTTATTGTATTATACATAATCTGCTTTCTAAATAATCATTTTCTACACGTTCTCTGCATTGCTGGAAGTAGAAAAGGCCAACGCTGAACGAATCTAACTATACAGATTCTCCAAATTTATCGTGACTTGCATCCATTAGATTTTTGCAGCTTGTCTGGGTCTCTTTCCACTCCCATGGCAGTTACAGGGCCATGGCCAACCTACCCATCCAAGAGATATATGAAAACTTTTGCCATTTGATTGGGACTTTCCATTCCCAAGATTCATCTGTTTGACAAATCACAGTGTCTATTCTGCCAAAATTATATTTTCCTAATACAAATGCAACTTTGTGACAGAGTGTGTTTCGTTTTCTTCCTTATTTCAATTCTTACTATCTACTTGGGGAGGATTTTACCTTCTGAATAAAAACAAAAATAAATCTCTATGTGAAGAGAGATGTAGAACTGAAGATTTCAAATTGGAGGTCACAGATATGCAAGAATTAATTCTGACGTCTTTCCTAGAAAGCCAACTACTGAGCACAAAATTAGATTTTGTAAGGAATTGTCTATTGAGATAACAACACTTTTGGTCTTAATAATCAATTTGTTCAGACACTAGATGTGACTGCCACATTGTTCTGGGAATGGACTCTGCTACCCATTCTAGGAATTGTCCCATCTCTTCTTCCTTGTATTAACTGCCCCATTTCCTGCCTACTCACCCCGTTCCATCTCTTGCATTGGGTTCTGCAACCCCTTTGCTTCTCATTCTTCTTAAAGAGTTATTGTGATATTTGTCAGAATTTTTCTTGTCAAAAAATAATGATGTTTTCATGTCTTCACCAACTTTGAACTCCCTATTGTATTTGCAATAGTCCCGGCTTCTCTGTTTCTCTGATTGGTCTTTTTCTCTCTTCTTAGAGACCTCCTATTTATTATCTCAGTCTATTCTTGTTTCTCAAGGGTCTGTCCTAACCCTTAAACTTTTCTTTCATACTCTTTCTGTCAGTGAGTTTATAAATTCCATTGCTTTAACTATCACTTCTGAGAAAGTATTTCCCAAATCTCCATCTCCAGTTTTTATCTTCCACTGGACTCTTCCCTATTAACACATGGTCACAGGGCACTTCCATTTGGATGACTTGCTATAATCTCAAATTCAGTGTTTTAGAAACTTACCTCCGATTTTTACCAAAATTACCTTCCTTTTCCCACTACTACATTTATATCCTTGATTTCACCATTGGTTCAGCAAACCTGAGTATGCTATGTATATATAGTTCTTTACTTATTTGTCACAGAATATAAACTCTAGCAGAATGCAGACTTTATTTTATGCCTGGCACAAAATAAGTTCTCAATAAATAGTTGCTGAATGAATGAATTGTGCCATTTCTTCCTTCAAAATATCTTCTCTTTTCATCTTCACTGCCAGCCTCCAAGTCTAAAGTCAGAGACTCACCCAGGTAGTCACTTGCTAAATCTAATATTTCTTTCCTTCAACCTATACTGAATGCCACTTGCATCAGTTATCTCCCTGATTTAAGATGCTCATAATATCTTTATTTATTTATTTATTTATTTATTTATTTATTTATTTATTTATTTTGTCAACTTCTGCTTAACTTTTAAGACACTTTTACTGGTCTGAAGCTAATAGCCATCCTAATTTCCCAATATCTCCCCAACATGTATACTATTTACTCCCATCAAGCACATCTGCACATTTTCTCCAAAATATAACAATGCTCATTACTGTTCAGGGTCCTCATTCAAGTGCTTTCACTAGAGAGATAGAGATTAGGTTCTTGGGACGTTATCTCAGATTATAGAGGTAGAGATTAAAAGCATGACTTTTTCAATCAGACAACCTGGATATAAATCCCATCTCTGCCATTCTAACTACATGACTTTGAGCAAGTTACTTAACTTGCCTGAGTTTCAATTTTCTCTTCTGTAAATTGTAGATAACTATACCAATTTAATGTGATTGTGAGCATTCAAAATATAATGTACGTAAAGTTCTTATCATTGTATTTTGCCAAAGTAAATCCTCAATAGATGTTACCTATCAATTATTATTATTATTACTTTCAAAAATACTTGAAGTTTTAAAAATGTGACTATCAGCACTCTTCTTTATTTTCTTGTGTTTGCACACAATTTTATAGCATTTTGTTTTTTCCCTTCAGTTAAAACTTGGGACTTTTATTTTCCTCTGTCTTCTTACCAATTTCAAGCTTATAGAACAATGCAAAGCAAAAGGTCTAATGAATGAGTCCTGCCAGTTTGGTGGGAAGCCGAACACAAAGAGGAAAAGAGAGGCAGAAATCTTGGGGTAAAATGATCAACAATTTTGTTCATCTATTGGTTTTTGCAAGCACTATACTTGAGACACTAATTTTTTTAAATGTAGTTTTACTATCTACTGGTTTTGCTGGCACTGTACTTGAGACGCTAATATTTAAAAATATAGTTCTATTAGAGAAGTTGTAATCATGTAGCTAGTGATTATAAAACAATCATGCACATGTATGGAATTCCCATATAACACCCCTACACCAAAACACTATATTGTTGTGGAATATTTGTGACAGATTATGATATAATATCATCAGACTATTACCACTAACTGTGGACTATAGTATATTTGGTATTTTTTTCCATATCTGGCCTATATTAACACAGTACATCTTTGGCATTGATGCAAGAATATTACAGTATTGCTGTTAACTATAGTCCATAGGTTACATTAATTGTATTTTCCCATGCATCTCCACATTCTTACCATCTTGCATTAGTGATGTACATTTGTACGGTTCATAGAAGGACATTCTTATATTTGTACTATTAACCACAATTCTTATCCACCTCTGGGTTCACTATGTTATTCAGTCCCTGGATTATTCTCTAGCTTTCTTTCAATTGACATTTACATCCCTTGGCTACCCTTTTCAGCCACAATCCCATTTATAAACCAGCTGCATTAGTTCTACTCACTATAATGTGTTACCATCAACTCTATCCATATCCACACTTTTACAGTCACGTTAAATAAAACTTCTACATACATTAAGCATCAGTACCCCTTCTCAGCCCTCCTTTTATCTCTTAATAACCTATACTCTAGGTTTTAACTCCATGAGTTTATTCTTCATATTTTGTTCGTATTAGTGATTCCATGCAATATTTGTCCTTTTGTATCTGGCTTATTTCATTTAGCATAATGTCTTTAAGGTTCATCCATGTTATCATATGCATCCCAATTTCATTTCTTCTTACAAGAGCATAGTATTCCATTGTATGTATATACAACATTTTGTTTATCCATTCATCAATTGATGGACTCTTGGGTTGTTTCCATCTTTTGGCAATTGTGAATAATGCTGCTATGAACATCATCGTGCAAATGTCTGTTTGCTTCACAGTGTTCCGTTCTTCTGGATATATTCCTAGTAGAGGGATTGCTGGATCATATAGTAGTTTATTTGGCTTCCTGAGGGATTGCCAAAGTGTCTTCCACAGAGGCTGCACCATTTTACAATCCCACCAACAGTGAAGGAATGTTCTTATTTCTCCACATCCTCTCCAGCACTTACTGTTTTCTGTTGTTTTAAATAATGGCCATTCTGTGCTGTGTGAGATGATATCTCATTGTCATTTTTATTTGCATTTCATTAATAACTAGTGATATTGAATAGTTTTTCATTTGCTTTTTAGCCATTTATATTTCCTCTTTGGAGAAATGTCTAAGTCTTTTCCCATTTTAAAATAGGATTGCTTGCTCTTTTATTGTTAAGTTATATGATCTCTTCATATAGACTGGAAATTAAACCCTTATCAGATATGTGGTTTCCAAATATTTTCTCCCATTGAGTGGGCTGCTTTTTCACCTTCTTTGCAAAGTCATTTGAATCACAAAGGTGATTAAGTCTGAGGAGGTCCCATTTATCCATGTTTTCTTTCATTGCTCAAGCTTTCAGCATAAGGTTTAAGAATCCACCACCACTTACCGCCAGGTCTTGAAGATGTTTCCCTACATTTTCTTCTAAGACTTTTATACTTCTTCCTTTTATATTTAGGTCTTTGATCCATTTTGAGTTAATTTTTGTATAAGGTGTGAGATAAGGGCCCTCTTTCTTTCATATGGCTATGGATATCCAGTTCTCCCAGCACTATTCATTGAATAGACTGTTCTGCCCCAGGTGGGTGGGTTTGACAGGCTTGTCAAAAATGACTTGAATCCAATTAAAAAACTGGGCAAAAGACTTGAGAAGACAACAGTCCAAAGAAGAAATACAAATGGTGAAGAAATATGAAAAAATGTTCAACATCACTAGCGATTAGGGAAATACAAATCGAAACTACAATGGGATATCATTTCCCACCTATTATATTGGTCGC
Organism: Tolypeutes matacus; assembly: GCA_026826555.1. Lineage (NCBI taxonomy): Eukaryota > Metazoa > Chordata > Mammalia > Cingulata > Chlamyphoridae > Tolypeutes > Tolypeutes matacus. Next base: position 10,445,223 of record JAKSZT010054466.1, on the reverse strand, counting down.
TATTAAAAAGTCAGTAAATTGTAAATGTTGGAGAGGATGTGAAGAGATAGGAATGCTTATTCACTGTTGCTGGGAATATAGAATGGTACAGACACTGCAGAAGAGGGCTTGGCATTTCCTAAGGAAGTTGAATATAGACTTGCTATGGCATCTGGCAATACCATTGCTAGGTGTATACCCAGAAGAACTGAGAGCAGAGACATGAATAGATATCTGCACATTGATGTTCATAGCAGTGTTATTCACAATAGCCAAAAGCTGGAAACAATTTAGGTATCCATCAACTGAAGAATGGATAAACAAACTGTGGTGTATATATACGATGGAATATTATGCAGCAGTAAGAAGAAACGAAGTTGTGAAACATATGATAACATGGATGAACCTAGAGGACATTACATTGAGTGAAGCAAGCCATGCAGAAAAGGACAAATACTGTATGATTGCCCTATTATGAACTAAATATATTATGTGAAATATGAATATGGGTAGAATTGCATATATAAGACTGTTTTTCTTTGAAACTGAAAAAAATGTAAGTTAATACTGCACAATGGTTATACCAGACCGAAAAAACCACATTATACTAAGTGAGGGAGACCAGACACAGAGTACTACATATTGTAAAATTCCATTTATATGAAATGTAAATATAAATCAATTTGTAAAGTTGAAATGAGACTAATGGTTATGTAGATCTGAGGAAGGAATGCTAAGGGGTTTGGAGTCTTTCTTTTTGGAGTAATGAAATTGTTCTAAAATTTTTGAGATGATGAATGTACAACATTGTGATTATACTAAAAGCCATTGATTATACACTTTGGATCGAATAGCCAGAAATAGCAGCTACGTATAGTAGGGGAAGCATAGAGAGATTGAGAGGTGAGGAATTTTCTTGTTTGTTTGTCTGTTTTTGTTTATTACTATTATTGAAATAATGAAAATGCTCTAATAATGATTGAAGTGATGAACACACAACTATGTGATTACACCACATACCATTGATTGTACACCTTGGATGAACTGTATGCTTAATAAATATGTATCAATAAAATTGACTTGTTAAAAAAAAATAAAAAATCACTTGACCATAGTTGTGAAGGTCTGTTTCTGAACCATCATTTCAGTTCCATTGGTCAATGTGTCTATCTTTAGGCCAGTACCATGCTGTTTTCACCACTGTAGCTAGGTAATATGATTTAAAGTCTGGAAGTGAGAGTACTCCAACTTTGCTCTTCCTTTTTAAGATATTTCTGGCTATTCAGGTCTGCTTACCCATCCAAATAAATTGAGTAGTTGTGTTTTCCATTTCTTTTTAAAAAGCTGGTGGAATTTTTATCAGGATTGCATTGAATTTGTATATCAGTTTGGGTAGAATTGACATCTTAACAATATTTAGTCTTCCAATCCATGAAAACAGAATGTTCTTCAATTTATTTATGTCTTTTATTATTTCTTATAGCAATGCATCATAGTTGTTTGAATACAAGTGCTTTACATCATTGGTTAAGTTATTCCTAAACATTGATTCTTTATTCACTATTGTAAATGGAATCTTTTTCCTGATTTCCTCCTCAGATTGTGCATTACTAGTGAATAGAAACACTACGGATTTTTGCATATTAAATTTGTATCCTTCCACTCTGCTGAAATTGTTTATTAGCTCTAGCAACTTTGTTGTAGATTTTTTAGGACTTTCTAGGTATGGGATCATATCATCTGCAAATAGTGAAAGTTTTACATTTCCTTTCCTTTTATTTCTTTTTCTTGCTTGATTGCTCTAGCTAGAACCTCTAGCACTATATTGAACAACAATAGTGACAGTGGTCAATCTTGTCTTGTTTCTGAACTCAGCAGGAAAGCTTTCAGTCTTTCACCATTGAGATTAATGTTAGCTCTAAGTTTTTCATATATGGCCTTTATCATATTGAGAAAGTTTCCTTCAATTCCTATCTTTTGTAGTATTTTTATCAAGAAAGGATGCTCTATTTGTCAAATGCCTTTTCTGTGTCAATCGATAAGATTATGTGATTTGTCTTCTTTGATTTATTAATGTGGTGTATTATGCTGATTGATTTTCTTGTTTTGATCCACCCTTGCATGCCTGGTATAAAACCCACTTGATCATGATGAATAATTCTTTTAATGTGTTGTTGGATTAGATTAGAAAGTGTTTTATTGAGGATTTTTGCATCCATATTCATTAGAGAAACTGATCTGTAATTTTCTTTTTTCATAATATCTTTATCTGGCTTTGATATTAGAGTGATATAGGCTTCATAGAATGAGTTTTATAGTGTTCCTTCTTGTCCAATTTTTTGGAAGAACTTGAGTAAAATTGGTATTAAATATTCTTTGAATGCTTGGTAGAACTCTCCTGTGAAACCATCTGGTTCAGGATTTTTTCTTTTGGGTAGTTGTTTCATGGCTGTTTCAATCTCTTTACTTGTGATTGGTTTGTTGAGGTCTTCTATTTCAACTCTGGTCAGTGAAGAACAACATAGGAAGCTTGTTTGTATATTTCTAGGAATTTTTCCATTTCATCTACATTGTCTAATTTGTTGGCATACAGTTTTTCATAGTTTCATCTTATGATCTATTTTATTTCTGTGGGGTCAGTAGTAATGGCCCATTTTCATTTTTTATTTTATTTGCATCTCCTCTCTTTTTTCTTTGTCAGTCTAGCTAAGGGCTTGTCAATTTTGTTAATCTTCTCTAAGAACCAAGTTTTGGTTTTGTTAATTCTCTCTATGGTGCTTTGTTCACAATTTAATTTATTTCTGCTCTCATCTTTGTTATTTCAGTCCTCCTGCTTGCTTTGGGAATAGTTTGCTGTTCTATTTCTAGTTCCTCTACATATGTAGTTAGGTAATTGATTTTAGTTTTTCCTTCTATTTTAATGTAGGCATTGAGGACTATGGCAGTTTGATATTATTTATGAATTCCAAAAGGAGATATAGATTATGTTTGTAAACTGGTTTGTTTCTCTGGGCATGGTACCCTTTGACTGATTTAAATTCAAAGGCTTTATGTTTACTTGATTAAGATTAAAGCTTTGATTCAACCATGTCATTGTTGAGGTGCAGGGTTGAATCCCCACCTTCCTTAGTGGGCTATATAAACAGATGCTTAATCAAGAATACAGAAGTAGATACACAAAGAAGATACACAGAGGAAGAGAGACAGCTTCATAAAAACAGAAGAGGCCCCAGGAAGAGAGATGAGCCATTTGCCTGATAGTTTACAGCTGACTTTGTGAAGAGAACAGAGCAACTGAGCCTGGAAAGAAACAAGCCCCTGGAAAAGAGGAGTCCCATACCAGCCTACAGCTGAGATCAGAAGAAGCTGGACCCATGGAGTCATAAGAAGGAAGAGGAAGGCTTAACCCTCACAGGCATTGCCTGCCGTCTTGCTTCAACATATGGCAACAGAGTTTGGTAAGGAAGTAACCTTGAGTTGGACTCTTTAGGGCTTTGTAACTGTAAGCTTTTACCTCAATTAAACACCCTTTATAAAAGCCAACAGATTTCTGGTACTTTGCATCAGCACCCCATTGGCTGACTAATACAAAGGCTATAAATTCCCCTCAGCATTGTCTTCACTGCATCCCATAGGTTTTGATATGTTGTATTCTCATTTTCATTAGTCTCAAGATAATTAATGATTTTGCTTGCAATTTTTTCTTTGACCCACTGATTATTTAAAAGTGTGTTGTTGACTCTCCATATATTTGGTAATTTTCCCCTTTTTTTGTCTGCCCATTGTTGATTTCCAACTTTATTCCATTATGATCAGAGAAAGTGCTTTGTATAATTTTGATCTTGTTGAATTTATTGAGATCTGCTTTGTGGTCCAACATGAGGTCTATCCTAGAGAAAGATCCATGAGCAGTTGAGAAGAAGATCCAGCTGTTCTGGGGTGCAATGTACTGTATATGTCTATTAAGTTTAGTCCATTTATCATATTATTCAAGTTCTCTGTTTATTTACTGATCTTCTGCCCAGATGTTCTATCCAATGCTGAGAATGGTGTATTGAAGTCTGCAACTATTATTGTGGAGATATCTATTTCTCCCCTCAGTTTGCCAGTGTTTCCTCATGTAATTTGAGGCATTCTGATTGGGTGCATATACATTTATGATTGTTATTTCTTCTTGTGAATTGCCAATTTTATTAATATATAATATCTTTCATTGTCTCTAATCACAGTTTTGCTTTTAAAGTCTATTTCATCTGATATAAATATAGCTATTTCAGCTTTTTTGTTTGGTTATTACATGCATGGAATATCTTTTTTGAGCCTTTTACTTTTAATCTTTTGGTATCCTTGGGTCTAAGGAGAGTTTCTTGTATACAGCATGTACATGGCTCATAGTTTTTGATCCATTCTGGCAGTCTGTGTCTTTTGATTGGGGAGTTTAATCCATTAATATTCAATGTTATTACTGTAAAGACAGTTCTTATTTCATCCATTTGGACCTTTGGGTTTTATCTGTTATATTTTTTTCACCACTCCTTTTACACTTTTATTCACTTTTACTGATATAATCTTTATTTCTAGACTCTCTTCCAAGAAAAGTCTTTTCTTTTCAGTCTGTAGCACTCCCTTTAGTATTTCCTGCAAAGCTGGTCTCTTGATTACAAACTCTCTCAGTTTCTGTTTATATATGAATATTCTAAACTCACTCTCATTTTTTTAAAGACAATTTTGCTGGATATAAGATTCTTGGCTGGCAGTTTTTCTCTTGCGGTATCTTAAATATATCATACCACTGCCTTCTTGCCTCCATGATTTCTGATGAGAAATCAGCACTTAATTCTACTTGGTATCCCTTCTATGTGATACATCTCTTTTCCATTGCTGCTCTTAGAATTATCTCTTCATCTTTGGCATTTGACATTCTGCTTAGTATGTGTCTCAGAGTAGGTCTATTTGGATTTATTCAGATGGGAGCAGGTTGTGCTTCTTGGACACGGATATCTATGTCCTTCAATAGGGTAAGAAATTTTCAACCATTATTTCTTCAAATATTCCTTCTGCCCTCTTTCCCTTATTTTCTCCTTCCGTGGCACCCATGACACATATGTTTGCATCTCTCTGTGGTCAAGAGATGTGAGACACTGTTCAATTTTTTCCATTCATTTCTTTATCTGTTCTTTTGTATGTTTTCTTTCAGAGGCCATATCTTCAAGCTCACAGATCCTTTCTTCTGCCTCCTCAAATCTGCTGTTATGTGCCTCCAGGCTATTTTTAATTTTATTTATTGTGCCTTTCATTCCCATAAGATCTGCAAATTTTCTACGTATGTTTTCAAATTCTTCTTTGTGCTCACCCAGTGTCTTCTTAAATCCTCAATCTCTTTAGCATCTCATTGAATTTATTAAGGAGATTTGTTTGAACATCTATGATTAGTTGTCTCAACTCCTTTATGTCATTTGGAGGCTTATCTTGCTCCTTTGATTGGGCTTTATCTTCCTGTTCTTGGTATGGATTTTAAATTTTTTTTTTTTTTTTTTT
>JAKSZT010054466.1:10408827-10439306 GCA_026826555.1 Tolypeutes matacus | reverse complement strand
ATTTTGCAAATGTTTGTATGTATTGTGAGAATTTTGATTTTTACCCATAATAAAAAAAATAAAAAAACAAACAAACAAAAAAAAAACATATTACCTAGCTACAGTGGTAAAAACAGCATAGTACTGACATAAAGACAGACATATTGACCAGTGGAACCGAATTAAGAACTCAGAAATAAACCCTCACATCTACAGTCAAGTGATTTTTGACAAGGCAGTCAAGCCTTTCCAGCTGGGCCAGAACAATTCAACATTCAACAAATGGTGCTGGGAGAACTGGATATCCATATCCAAAAGAAAGAAAGAAGGCTTTATCTCACATCTTATACAAAAATTAACTCAAAATGGATCAAGGACCTAAATATAAAAGGAACTACCATAAACTCCTAGAAGAATTTGTAGGAAAACATCTTCAATATCTTATGGAAGGCTATAGTTTCTTAAGCTGTCCACCCAAAGCACAAGCAACAAAAGAAAAAGTGGATAAATGGGACCTCCTTAAAATTCCAAACACTTTTTGCACCTTTGTAAAAAGGGTGAAAAGGCAGCCAACTCATTGGGAGAAAATACTTGGCAATCATATATCCAATAAAGGTTTAATATCTATGATATACAAAGAGATCATACAACTCAACAATAAAAAGACAAACTACCCAATTGAAAAATGGGCAAAAGACTTGAAAAGACCATTGTCCAAAGAAGAAACACTAATGGTGAAGAAACACATGAAAAAATGTTCAACATCACTAGTGATTAGGGAAATGCAAATTGAAACTAAAATGAGATATCATTTCCCTCCTATTATACTGGCCACTGTTAAAAAGCCAGAAAACTTTAAATGTTGGAGAAGTTGTGGAGAGAAAGGTGCTTATCCACTGATGGTGGAATCTAGAATGGTACAGACACTTTAGAAGATGGTTTGGCAGTTCCTAAGGAAGTTGAGTACAGACTTGTCATGGCACCAACAATACCATTGCTAGGTATATACCCAGAAGAACTGAGAGCAGAGACATGAACAGACATCAGGACACTGATGTTCATAGTGGCATTATTCATGTTTGCCAAAAATTGGAAACAACCCAAGTGTCCATCAACTGAATAAACAAACTGTGGTGTATACACATGATGGAATATTATGCAGCAGTAAGAAGAAATGAACTTGTGAAGCATATGATAACAAGGATGAACCTGGAGGACATTATGTTGCATGAAGCAAGCCAAAAATCAAAGGACAAATACTGTATAATTGCGCTATTATGAACTAAATATACTGTGTAAACTCATGGATTTAATAATTAGAATAGGTCACCAGAAAATAGAAGGAGGGTAGAGAATGGAAAGCCAAGGGTTAATCTGTGCAGAATTGATAAAAAGGTTGTTTTTAAATCTTTGGAAATGGATAGAAATGGGTAAATCATATCATGGTGTTTGTGACTAGCAGGCTCTTGTATGGGTATGACTGTGGTTGAAAAGGAAACTCTAAGGTCATGTATATTACTGGAAGGAAAGCTAAAACCTGTAACATGGGACTGTACAAGACAGTAAAACCTCATGTAAAACATGAATATGAGTGATATTCTGTATATAAGACTGTTTTAACAAAATATAAATACAAATATACTAGAGAGAAGGAAAAGGAATAGCAGCTATGTATGCCAGGTGAGACATAAAGAGATTGAGTGGTGATGAGTTTTGTTTGTTTGGTTTTTATTTATTACTATTGGAATAATGAAAGTGCTCTGGGAGTGATTGGGATGATGGGTGCACAAATGTGTTTTACTAAATACCATTGATTGTACTCTTTGGATGGCTTCATGATGTATTAATAAAGTTTTTGGAAAAAAAAAACATTCCCAATTTGAATCTTCACAAAGATAAATAGAAGGTATTTTCAAAGACTTCAGACAGATATCAAAGAATTCAAAACCTTAAATCATTTTGTTTCTTTCTAAGGTTGTTGCAACTTGATAAGCATTCTTATTTATTACGATCAGAAAAACAAAATATAATAGAAAACAAACATAGCATCCCTCAATTCAACTATTTGCCCCTGGCTTTGTTTTGCCATGTTAAAATGAGCTTGTATTTAGTTTTGGGGAGCTGCCTCTGTTTAGATTTATTTTGATACATTCTGTTATTTTGTTTCTTTAAAATAATATATCTTCTTATTTTTTCCAGTATTTTATTTGCTAAGATTTTAAAATATATGTAATTTTTCTTTTCCAGAAAATCTGATTTTGGTGAATTTGGAAGGTATACATGTGTTCACATGTGTATTAGAGTTCTCTATGGAAACAGAATAGACAGGAGATATCTGTAAATAGTAAGAGATTTTATAAAATTGTCTCATGCAACTGTGGGGATGCACAAGTAGAAATTCCATAAGGCAGGCAGCAAGCCAGGGATTCTGATGAAGGTCCTTGATGAGTTCTCCAGGAGATATCATCTGTGTGAAGCAGAGATGGGAATGCTCTCCCTGAATGCTGAAATAACTTCTCCTTTTAAGGCCTTCAATTGATTGAAGCCATCACTTATTGTGGACAGCAAACCCCTGAGTTGATTGTAAACATAATCATCCATTTGTGCAATCAATTCACTGATGATTAAAGTCCATTAATCATTAGCTCACTGCTTGCTTGACCAAACAACTGAGCACCATTACCTGGCCAAGTAGACACATTAGCCTAACCATCACAGTCCACACCTTGTCAACATGGCAGCCATACATATCACCTTAAACCGTACTTAGTCTCTAAATAAAAACATAAACAGATGTATATATATTTTTCACTAACAATACTCAACTGTCCTGTTTACAACCAGAAATGCACTAAGTCTCTCCAGAATCCCTTAAACTTGACATCCTTAAATACTATGACATGAAACTAATACAACTTATGTCATATAATAAGGTGAAAAGATAGAGAAAAAAAACAAAGATATTCATTTTATGTACATATACATAATTACAACAAAACAAGGAAGAAATATTCATGACTATTTCAGTCCTCATTTCTGTAACTGGTCACGTGTTCAAAGTTCATATTTATTACTACCCTTCTTCCACTTCACATTCCATGTTTTCTTTACCCTCAGCAAGCACCTCAGTTGGCCATAGTTTTTTGCATGGTGAGATGACCCAAACTTTCATTCCTGAAGATTCTGGGCCACTATTAGTCCTGTCTGGATTTTGTTGTTGCAATTTTCTATTGACTTTAATCACAGGACATGGCAGTACTAAGAGACACCTTGGGGAACTTCTGTATTCCAGGCAAACTCTTCTTTACCTCCACTGTGTAGTTGCAGTCCCAATCACCCCAGTCAGTACAGTAATTCCCCTCACAGCATGTTGATTCAGAGGTATGAGGAGGCAAAGTGGTCAGATGGCAGTCTTAACTACCAGTTCAATAGAATCATTCTATTCTTGTGTTTCCTGGTGGAAGCACTCCTTTAGGGACTAAGACCTGTAGACCAGCAGAGCTTAAGATTTCAGGCACAGGGAGCAATAATTTTCCAAGTGGATCCCTAGGGACAATAGTGAGTGATGCCATTACTATTTCCACCCCTTTATTCCTGGATCCATGAATCCTGGCTATGGGATAAACAGAACCATAGAGTAGATGCTAATTTACAGCATACACAAGCTCCTGCAGAACACTGCCCCAGCCCTGCAAGGTGTTGCCTCCTAGGTAGCATAGTAATTGAGTCTTCAAAGGCCATTCCACCATTCTATCAATCCAGCTGCTTCAGGATGATGGGTAAACATGGTAAGATCAGTGAAAACCATGAGCATGTGCCCATTCCCACACATCATTTGCTGTGATGTTAGTTCCTTGATCAGAAGCAATGTTGTCTGGAATGCCATGGCAGTGGATAAGACATTCAGTAATTCAACAGATGGTAGATTTGGAAGAAGCATTGCATGGACAGAAGGCAAATCCATATATAGAATATGTGTCTATTCCATTAGGACAAATTGCTGCTCCTTCTATGATGGAAGTGGTCCAATTTAATCAACCTTCCACTAGGTAGCAGGATGATCACCTCGGGGAATGGTGCTATATTGGGGGAAATATAGCTGGGGAAAGAGGCTGACTGCTATCCACAGAATGGGTCATCTTATCCACTTGATTATTAAAGTCTTCCTATGCTGAAGTCACTCTCTGGTAAGCATTCACTTGGGAAACAAATATTTTCATGTTTTTTTCCACTCTGAAAAGTCTATTTACATACCTCTTCCCCAGACCTCTTTATCAAAAATTTTCCAATCACGTTTCTTCCGAGTCCCTGACCATCCATCCAAACCACTAGAAACAGCTCACAAATCATTGTACAAATGCACCTCTGGCCATTTCTCCTTCCAAGCAAAATGAACAACCAGATTGACTGCTTGAAGTTCTGCCCATGGGAGGATTTCCCTCACCATTGTCTTTCAGGGATGTCCCAGAAAGGGCTGCAGTGCTGCTGCTCTCCACTTTCAGGTGGTATCTGCATATCATGCAGAACCATCTGTAAACCAAGCCCGAGTTTTTCCTTCCTCATTCAAATGATTGTAAGGAACTCCCCAAGAGGATATAGCGGTAGGCTGTAAAGAGAAGGTAATGTGGAGGGAGTGGTGGCTCTGGAGATTTGGGCCACTTCCTCATGTTAATTACTTGTGTCTTCAGGACCCACTCAGTCCCTATCTCATATATACTACTTCCACTTCATGAAGATTTTTTATGGTTTGGAAGGTAAGACAATACCCAGTTCATGATAGGCAACTCAGGTCTCATGATAACTTGATGGCCCACGGTTAAGCATTTAGTCTTTACTAAGACCCAGTAGTAGGCCAAAAGCTGTTTCTCAAAAGGAGAGTAGTTATCTGCAAAGGATGGCAAGGCTTTGCTCCAAAGTCCTAAGGTTCTGCATTGTGATTCTCCTATAGAGTCCTGCCAAAGGCTCCAGACAGCATTTCTATTCACTACTGACACTTCCAGCACCATTGGATCTGCTGGATCATATGACCTAAGTGGCAATTCAGCTTTCACAGCAGCCTGGACCTGATGCAGAGCCTCCACTTATTCTGGTCTCCACTCAAAACTAGCTGCTTCTGGTCACACAGTAAATGGGCAGTCATAGCACACCCCAATGAGAAATATGTTGTCTCTAAAATCCAAAGAGGCCAACTAAGCATTGTGCTTCTTTTTTGGTCATAGGAGGGGCCACATGCAATAGCTTCTCCTTCGCTTTTAAAAAAATCAATTTTATTAATACATATTAATAAAGCATACAATTCCTCCAAGGTGTACAATCAGTGGAATTTGCTATAATCACATAGTTGTGCATTCTTCACTTCATTATTTCAATAATTCAATAATAAACAAATTATTTCATTATTTCAATAATAATAATAATAAACAAAAAAACACAAAGAAAGAAACAAGAAAATTCCTCACTTCTCAATCTTTCTATGCTTCCCCCGCTGTACATAGCTGCTGTTTCTGGCTATTTGATCCAAAGTATATAATCAATGGCTTTTAGTATAATCACAATGTTGTACATTCATCATCTTAAAGATTCTAGAACAATTTCATTACTCCAAAAAGAAAGACTCCAAACTCCTTAGCATTCCTTCCTCAGACCTACATAGCAACTAATCTTTCGTCTTTATGAATTGATTCATATTTACATTTTATATAAATGGAATCATACAATATATAGTACTCTGTATCTGGTCTCTATCAGTTAGTATAATATTTTTTTGTCTGGTATTAACATTATACAGTATTAATTTACATTTGTTCAGCTTCAAGGAAAAATGGTCTTATATATACAATTCTACCCATATTCATATTTCACATAATATATTTATATTTCACATAATATTTTTAGTTCATAATAGGGCAATCATACAGTATTTGTCCTTTTCTGCCTGGCTTGCTTAACTCAACATAATGTCCTCCAGGTTCATCCATGTTGTCATATGTTTCACGACTTCATTTCTTCTTACAGCTGCATAATATTCCATTGTGTGTATACTCCACAATTTGTTTGTCCATTCATCAGTTGATACACACCTGGATTGTTTCCAGCTTTTGGCTATCATGAATAATGCTGCTATGAACATCAGTGTGCAGATATCTATTCGTGTCACTGCTCTCAGTCGTTTTGGGTATATACCTAGCAATGGTATTGCAGGGTTCCATGGCAAGTCTATATTCAACTTCTTTAGGAACTGCCAAACAGTCCTCCACAGTGGCTGTGCCATTCTACATTCCCACCAACAGTGAATAAGCATTTCTGTCTCTTCACATCCTCTCCAACACCCATTCTAATAGGTGTGAAATGATATCTCGTAGTTTTGATTTGCATTTCCCTAATCACTAGTGATGTTGAACATTTTTTCATGTGTTTCTTTGCCATTTGTATTTCTTCTTTTATCCTTCACTTTTGAAGTGATTACTCAACATGCCCCACAACACTGGACACCCAGAAATTTCACCAAGGTAGAAAGCCCCTATATTTTTGTTGGATTTATCTCCCATCCTCTCCCATGCAAATGTCTTACCAATAAGTCTAGAGTTTTTGCTGCTTTTTGCCCACTAGGTCCAATCAGCATGATATAATCAATATAATGGACCATTACGTTGTCTTGTGGAAAGGAGAGATGATCATGTTCCCTGCAGACAATATTATGACATAGCAATGGAGAGTTTATACACTGCTAAAGTAGGACGGTGAAGGTATATTGTTGGTCTTGCTGGCTGAAAGCAGACTTGCTGGCTGACAGTCCTTACTAATGACAAAAAAAGCATTTGCCAGATCAATAACTACATACCAGGTACTAGGGGATGTGTTGATTTGCTCAAACAATGATACCACATCAGGAAAAACAGCTGCAATTGGAGTCACTACTTGGTTGTTTGCAATAATCCACTGTCATCCTATAAGATCCATCTGTTTTCTGCACAGGCCAAATAAGAGATTTGAATGGCTATGTGGTGAGAATCAGTACCCCTGCATCTTTCAAGTCCTTGATGGTGGCACTTATCTCTGCAATCCCTCCGGGAATCTGGAATTGCTCTTTTTTTCCTTTTCTTTTCTTTATTATTATTATTTTTTTTGGTATTGCTTTTGATTTACTATTTTCCTAGGTAGGCCAGTTCTAGTGACTTCAACTTGGCTTTCCCTACCATAATAGCCCTCACTCCACAAGTCAGGGAACCAATGTGGGGATTCTGCCCATTGCTGAGTATGTCTACTCCAGTTATTCATTCTGGAAATGGGGAAATAAGCATAGAATAGATCCGGGGAAACACTAGACCTATTGTAAGATGGACCTGAGCTAAACACTATCACCTGACCTCCATAAGCCCCTACTCTGGTAGAACACAGTGATGTTTTTGGTCTCCTGGAAATGATGTCACTTCTGAGCCTGTGTCTAGTAATCCCCCAAATCTCTGATCATTTCCTTTTCCCCAATGCACAGTTACCCTGGTAAAAGTCCATAGGGCTCTCTGGGAAAACCTGGAGGAAAATTACCAGTATAAATTTTTGGCAGTGTAGCAGGGTTCTTCCTCACGGGGACTGTTGCAGTTTGATATGGTTTATGAATTCTAAAAATTGATATTGGATTATGTTTGTAAACTGGTCTGTACCTGGGTGTGATTAAATTATGATTAGGGCTTTGAATGGGCCACCTCATTAGGATGATTGAGTCCCTGCCCCCTTGGTACGCAGGGACTCACAGATAAAACTACATGGCAGAGTAGAGGAGTTAGTTGGAGTTTTGAGATTGGAGTTTTGGTGTTGGAGTTTTGGTTGGAGTTTTGAGCTGGACTTTTGAGCTGGATCCTGGGAAGTAAGCACACAGAGGAGCAGAGCAGCTGAGCATGAAGAGAATCAAGCCCCAGGGAGAGAGACAAAGATGGTCACCTGATCTTCTACAGCTGCCCTTGTGGAGAAAACAGAGGAGCTTAACCTGGGGAAATGAGCCCCAGGAAGAAAGGAACTCAGGAAGCCTGAACCCTGGCAGACGTTCCTAGCCATCTTGTTCCAACACGTGACAATAGACTTTGATGAGGGAAGTAACTTACGCTTTATAGCCTGGTAACTGTAAGCTTCTACTCCAAATAAATACCCTTTATAAAAACCAACCGATTTCTGGTATTTTGCATCAGCACCCCTTTGGCTGACTAATATAGGGATCCAACTTTCCTCTCATTCAAGGGGCTCTAGGTCTGTAAACTGTCTCAAATCTGGGAATTGATTAAGGGACCCTGACTCTGTTTCCATAATACAAGTTAGGCTTTTGTTCACTTGACCTAAAGCTTTTCTGCTTATACAGATGAAGTAGCAATTTAGTAGACTGCCCATATATTTTACTGCAATGTATCCCATAATCTGTTAGCCAATGCTATAGGTCTATGTGACTCAGACTATTTTGATATTGTTGCTTTGAGTCTGCTTTTCATTGTTGTAGCCATGCCCCCCTTGCCTTTGTATTAAGTGCTGCCACTTGGCTTCTGCTAACCTGGACCCAATCATCCCCATAGTGTTTAAGGATCTTGGTTCCATGACAGCAGCTCCCATGATAATATCTGACCTACAGAGAAGAGCAACCACAGAGATCTTTAGGGAAGATGGAGGTAGTCTCATAAATTTATTCCTCATTGTCCTGGTGAAAGATGTCCTGGAAAGGATGGGCAGGTCTTAGATGGTAAATCCATTCTAGCATTCCAATCTCCCTAAGCTTTTGGATCCCCCCATCTACAGTATACCAAGGCAATTGTGAAATCTTAACCTCAAGCAATGTCAGCTATCTTTTGGTCTATATTTCAGCCAGCCATTTGAACAATCTGTTAGTGCTGTTTCTAACCCCGTGAGCTACAATGCTGAATTCAAAATGTCTGACCATATCAATAATTTCAGCCTGATCCAACTTTATATTCCTTCCACCATAATCCCATACCCTTAATATCTAATCCCACAAATATTCCCCTGATTTCTGTCTATATAAATTTGAAAAGTTAAGCAGTTCTTTTGGAGTATAGCATACTTCCTCATAGATCACACTTTGTACTTCACCTTTGGAGGTTTGTTGTGACTTTAGTCTGGTTACAGGTCTAGAAGAAAAGAAGAGTGATGGGGGTAGGTAAGGAGAAGCATTAAAAGTGTCTTTCAAGTCAATTACCTCAGGGAAATCCATTGTACTTTCATCTGATGAGACAGGTTTAATCTCTTCAGGTCGTGTTTGGATGGTGGACTCCTTCAGGCAGGCTGGATGTTGGGTGGTTGTCTCCTCAGGGCATGGTGGATATTGGGTAGTCTTCTACTCAGAGCAGGGAGAAAGTTGGGACTCCTTGGGACAGGCTGGAATTTGGACAGTACCGGCTTGAGGATGGGTGTTTGTCTTTTCAGGGCAGGGAATAGGTCAGGTGACTGTCTCCTCAGAGCAGGCAATTACAGGTTTATATGGCAAAGTCTCCAAAGACTTTAGGTTTTCAATGTCCCCACTGCCATCATCATCAACTCATATGCCTCCACCCCATTCCTTAGGATTCTACTCCTTTCCAATCAATGCCTGCATTTTAATAGCACATACCCTACAAGGCTGAGATTTTAGCTTCTGTTGTAACTCTGCTACTCATACAATGAGACTCTGGGTCTGTTTTTCAGAGATCTCAGGTCTGTGGCTGCATGAAACAAGATTTTCTTTCAGAGCACACATAGAACCTTTCACATCATTCATGAGGTGCTTAAGTTGCAAATTTGAAGCCTTCAGCTCTTCTCTTTCTTTCATACCTGTTTCCAGTGTAGGAAACAGCCAGTAAACGTCACTGTATCTTTTAACTCCATAAAACTCTGTTCAAGTGTTAAAAACACTCTCACTTAGACCCTTGCCTCTTATCAGCATGGAAGTTGTCCTATTTAGTGGTGATCAATTGTGTGTCTCTATTGGCAACTCATGCCATGGACTCCCAGTGATCTCTTGATTATTGGAAATGGAGTCATTAGTGTCCTTGAATCTAATCAGAGTAGAGAGCCATTTGCAAAAATCCCAGAACAAATTCAGAAATCCCATTTTTAAGATTCTTTTCTCAAGAACTACTCCTGGTACCAACCTATATTAGCCAGGGTTCTCTAGGGAAACAGAACTGACAGAAGATATCTGTAAATAGCATGCGAGTTTATAAAATTGTCTCATGCAACCATGGGGAAGCACAAGTACAAATTCCATAGGTCATGCCACAAGCCAGGGACTCTGATGAAGGTCCTTCATGAGTTCTCCAGGAGATGCTGGTTATCTGAAGTAGAGATGAAAATTCTCTCCCTGAATACTGAAATCATTTCTCCTTTTAAGGCCTTCAACTGATTGAATGAGGCATTGCTCATTGCTGACAGCAATCTCCTGAGTTGGTTGTAGATGTAATCAGCCATCTATGCAATCAACTCACTCATAATTACAGTCCATGAATTGCACTTGTATTACAATAGCCCAGTGCTTGCTTGACAAAACAACTGGGCACCATAACGTGGCCACGTTGACACATTAGCCTAATTATCACAGCATGCAATGTCAGTAATTTTCTGACAGTTAGATAAAATCTTGCTTTCAGTTCTTTAACTCTCTTCAGTTCCCAAATTATACAAAAAAAAGTACACTCTAGGCTTATAGTAGGAAAATATTAATCTGAATTTCAGCTCCAGGCCTTTCTAGCTATCTAAGGTTACTATATAGCAACTGACTGCTTACAATATCTATGAGCTTTAGAGGATTGGTTAAGAAAGCAGGTCAGAGTCAGACTCCTGAGTTCAAGTACTGCCTTGGTATTCTCACCTGTACAGTGGGGATGATAACAATGCTATCACATAGGTTATAGGCATGAAGTGAATTGCTAAATGTAAAGCACCTGGCATGTAGTACATAACATTGTTGTGAGAATGAAAGGGAACTAAGTGAGAAGACAGTGGTATTAGCAATAATAACAGCTACATTTGAGATTCATTATGTGCCAGACCTTCTTTTACATCTATGAATTCATCCATTTCTTGTAACAACCTTATGAGGGAGGGTCAGTTATTATCCTCATTATAAAGATGAGAACAATGAAGTTCAGAGAAAAGAAGTAACTTGAGCAAGGTCAAACAGTAAGCGGTAGAGTCTGTTTTCAAAACCATGAAATGTGATGAAAATGGATCTAGTAGGATGAGATCCATTGGGTGGATGAGTAGGTATTCAATAAATGTTTTACTCTTTCTTTTGCTAAAGCTTTGAAATCTGTATGAAAAGTTTTTTATATTACAATTATGTTTGCCATTGTCTTGAAAGCTCAATGCTGGAAACATTTTTTTCCTGTCTCATCAGTTCTTTAGAAAAGTATAATGGTGTATTAGTCAGCCAAAGAGGTGCTGATGCAAAGTACCAGAAATCTGTTGGCTTTTATAAAGGGTATTTATTTGGGGTGGAAATTTACAGTCACAAGGCCATAAAGAGTAAGTTACTTCCCTCACCAAAGTCTGTTGCCACCTGTTGGAGCAAGATGGCTGCTGGTCTCTGTGAAGGTTCAGCCTTCCTCTTCCTCTTAAGGCTCCCAGCTTCTTCCTATCTCAGCTGTCAGCTGGCATAAAGCTTGTCTCTCTCTCCAGGGCTCGTTTGTTTCCAGACCCAGCTGTTTTGTTCTCTTCACAAGGTCAGCTGTAGACTATCAGGCTCATCTTTCTTCTGGGAGCCATGTCTATGGAGTACTCTCTCTTCCTGCGTATCTGCTTCTGTGTGTCTACTTCTGTGTTAGAGTCTGTTTTATTAGCTCAACAGAGCTAAGTTGCACTCTAATCATGTGGTTGGATCAAAGCCCTAATCGTAACGTAATTTAATCAGACATCTCAGCTGAATCTAATAAAATCAAAAGGTTATCACACTCAAAGGAACAGACTAGTTTACAAACATAATCTATATTTCTTTTTGGAATTCATAAATAATATCAAACTGTCACACAGGGCTACATGATCTCTTTCAAATGTTGATCTATAGGACTACATATTTTAAGGATAAGATACTTTCTACCTTCCTTTTACCTATATCACAAATGAAATGCATATAGCATAATGGTTATAACCTGAACAGGGCCTGGGTTTGAACTTGGTTCTGCCCTTTTCCAGCTATGTAACCTTGGGCAGTTGCTTCATTCACTTTCTAAGTCTCAATTTCTTCATTCACAAAATGGGGGTGATAATAATATTGGCCTCAGAATCTTTTAATAAGGAGTAAATCATATGATGTGTTCAAAGCCTTAACACAGTAACACAGATAATCTCTAAATAATTATCAAAAGAGGGGGAAAGAGTACTTTCTTCCTAAAATAGTTTTCTAACTCATACTTTCCTTATGGGAAGAGCCACAGTCCTAAAACCACTAGACTCCAGTAGATGAGTCATTGATTCCTGCTACAGGTCTGGAAATAAGTAGGCATTAACACTGAGTACCTAGCTAACTAGCCTCCTAATTTAAACATCATATATGAGTTTTCTATATTTTATAGTGAACTCAGTGTTTCATATATCTTTCACCAATCTCCATAGGATGAATATGGAGATGCTTATTGTTTCAACATCTCTAACCTATTATATAACTCTACTACCCTTATGGAAAATTCAGCTTTAGTGTTCCTTAGGCCTGTTTTGTCCACAAAGACTTCATGCTAGAGATACAAAAGTGGAAAATATGAGCTTTGCCTAACAGACCAGAGCCACTGGTTTCACAATAGTGACAAAACATTCTTTTCCTCAGAGAGTATCGGCTCTGCCTGATAGAGGATTACCTGATAGAGCCTCCCCCAATGCCTGTCCAGTATTCAGTGATTGACTCCATGGCAAATAGGATATACTGGAACACACCCACCCATCCTCCTTCACTCTCAATGACAGCTGAACAAGCCCCACATTTCACACTCCAAATGACTGGCAATGCCGGCAGAGACTTGGAACAGTAGGCAGACAAAGAAAAACAGTTTAATTTCTCTCTGACTGGCTGCTTCTTTCCAAATATGACAGCTTTCTGACCAAATGGCTCATATTTTAGTCAGTTAAAACTGAGGTAGAAACAGGGTGAAGAGTGACACCAAATGGTTAGATATATTAAGAAAAGGGGTTTATATCCCATCTCACATCAGAAAAAGTTGGGGTGGTTTACAAAGATAAATAAAATACAACAAGATAACAGAAATTAAAAGTAGGTGGCATATAAGGTAACAAAATGCTTTGCAAACTAAAATTGTTTAGAGGACAGTGGCTCAAAAAACTAAGCTAAATTGAGCCAGTAACTTGACTTTAGTCCTAGCTATCTAGTAGTGCTAGGAAAAAAAGGAAAGCTGTTCAGTTTCAAACGAGAAGTACAAGCCTTTCTGAATTGAAAATAAGATATTTCTAGTAAGAAACAATTAAATATCAATTAAAAAGTATGTACCTTGGAAATGTTTCACTCCTTACACTTTACTTCATGTGTAACTTCATTTATGTCATGTTATCTTCTCCAAATCTAATTTTCTTAATGTTGGATTTCATTTGGTACTAGCGGATCTTACGTAATCACAGTGTTTACTCAGGCCCTGCCCAATTAAAACCAGCCGTGTAGATCAGTTGTTTGTAAGAATGTTTTGTTTTTAAAGAAAAGGCATACATGTTAAAGAGAATGGAATTAAGAGATATGGACAGGGTACAACCTAGAAAAACAAAGACAAATGGTTACTAGGCAGTATATGGAAGCCAAAATGAAGAATGAAAAATGAGAAAGACAAGCAGGTATAGAAGGGGAAAAGATGGAGTGATTTAAATTATAGGAAGCAAAAAGAATGGCAAAGACTATCAGCTTATAAGTGACACAGGGAAAATGGAGGAAAAGGAGACCCAGATGAAAGAGGCAGGATATGGTGAAGAAAATAAATTGCCAAGTCAGGAAGGAAGAGAAGAAGTCAAAGGATGTTTTTAAAAGAATAGCTGGGGATTTTAGCATACTTAAGGGTAAAAGTGACAGAAAGTAAAGAAAATGTGGAAAGAAACAAGTAGTTGGCTTGTAATGGGCACTTAAGTGACACTTGCTAGGTTTTGGTTGCTACTGAGATTGAAAAGAGATAGGGCAGTGGAAACAAGATTAGAATTTGTAGAGGAAAGGAAAACAGATAGAAATAAATTTCTTTCATGCTCTATGTTCTTTTCATAACATGAGGTAAGGGAATAATAAGAGAATTACTGGAATGATTGAAATGCTAGGAACTAAGACCTCTGAGAAAAGATGAAATGAAATCCAATCTCTTCTCCAGAGAAGAGTAGATGAATAGTAATTAATGATGTTGTTTTAGAGGTTCACAAGACATGCTATTGGCCATTCCTGTGGCATCCACTTGACCATGTTGCTACAATGTCTGTTTACTATTTGACCATAAGGAAATGAAGATCCTGAAAACTCCTTCTTTCTCCACTTTGCTCACATCTCTATCACATTGGATATCAATTTTTTTAGGAGGTACCAGTGATTGAACCAGGGACCTTGTACATGCGAAGCCGGCACTCAACCACTGAACTACACCTGCTCCTCTGCTTATCAGTTTCCTATTGACTTTTTTGACATGTGTATTTTCCCCACTAGAATGTGACACCTCCAGGACCAAGGACAGTGTCATATTTATTTTGTATATTCATGCCTAGCGCCAGTGAACTCTTCTTGTGTATTTATACCCAGCCTTTTCCAGAAAGGATTTAACATGTTACTTGTTTTTTGTTGAGAGAACCTGTTTCTCTCACAGTCTTCACTATTTCATTTACAACAGTTAGTCATCCAATTGTTCAATCCAGTTCTCAAATTTAGGAGTCATCCTTGATTCTTATCTTTCTTTCCCTTTTCCCAAATTAATCCATCACCAAATCTTGCCAGCTCTCTTTTCAGTATAAATCTTGCATCACCACTTCTCACCACCTCACCACTACCATCCTTCCTGGGTTATGGTAACAGCTTCCCAATTGGTCTCTCTGTTTCCTTTCTTGCCCTCTTGAAGTTATTCTTTATAGATCAGCCAAAGTAAACTTGCAAACCCCTAAGTCAGCTCCTATTATTCCCCTGATTAAAATCTTCCAATGTCTTCCTACCACTCTCAGAATGTGCCATACAATCTCCCTTCATTTTTTACCCTCTCCTCCCTGCTTACTAGGCCCCATATACAATGGTATTCATATTGTGACTTGAAGAAGTCAAAGTCATTCCTAACCTTTAGCCTTGTTCTCCCTCTGCCTGGAATGCTCTTCCCCAAATCCTTACTTATCTAACCTCATTCCAATTATTCATTCTTAATTCCAATATTACTTTCTCAGAGGGGCATTTTTCCAAACTACTTTTTCTATAAGAGTGCACATAGATTGCCTCACCCTGTTTAATTTTCTTCATAGCACTTGTTACTCTCTGAAATTATTTATTTACTTAATTTCTGTCTCTCATCCCAAAATATAAACTCCCATAAAAGCATATACTTTACCTATTCACCATTGTAGTCCCACATTCCCAAAATCCTGAACACATAGAAGGTACTCGATGGGGAAGCGGCTGTGGCTCAATCAGTAGGGCTCCCGTTTACCATATGGGAGGCCCCGGGTTTGGTTCCCGGGGCCTCCTGGGTGAAGGCAAAGCCCGCCCGCACGGCGTGGTCAGCTGACCCAGCGAGCACAAGCAGCAAGGGGGGGATAAATGAATAAATAAATAAAAAATCTTAAAAAAAAAAAGAAGGTACTCAATGGATGAATAAATGGTTATATTGGCCAATGAGGTCCCAGGTTCTGGAACTGATATTTTCCATTCATCATCTAAAAACATATCCTAGTTGTGTGCCTTGGATTTTTTTTTTACGTACAATTACTATCTTTTTAATAATGATGATATTAAAATAAATGACATGAAATTATAAATACCAAACCTTCTCAGCAAACTATACTAGGCTAATGAAATGAATCTAAGGATTTTATAGATGAAAAGAATTTTAAGAAGTCGCCTAGGGAGTGTATGTGACTCAAGCAGTTAAGCACCTGCTTCCCACATGGGAGGTCTCAGGTTCAGTTCCCGGTGCCTCCTAAAAACAAACAAAAACAAACAACAAGCAAACAAATGAAAAAAACAACTCAGGGGAGCTGATGTGGCTCAGTGGTTGAGTGCCAGCTTCCCGCAAATGAGGTACTGGGCTCATGGCCCGGTGCCACTAAAAAAAAAAGCCATCTAGGCCAATCTCTCACCTATTTCTAAAACTGTCTGTACCATCAGCTCCTCTTTAGTGCTTCAGAGAAGGGGTACTCACTATTTTATGAGATAATCTTTCTCCCTGTAACAGACTAGAGTTGCATGCTGAGCTAAAATATCCCTGTTTTTAAATTCCATCTATAAGTCAAGAGCAAGATCACAAACTCAGATGCCTACAGTGTCCAGGTGAATAACATAATTATGTGAAGTTGGACAGGAATCGTGGTTACTGTGGCAAACAAAGGAATCCTTAAGTTGACTAAAAGAAGTGGCTACTATTCCATACCAGATGACTGTTGCTATGTGAGGTAGAAGGCCCAAAGTTGCAAAATGTTCTCATTTTTTCAAGAGAAGCTTGAGAAAACAGATTTTTCATATGACATGTCTCCATTTTAAACACCTCATGTGACTGCATCAAAACCTTAAGACTGTTGGTTGATAAATCTCTAGTCTATAGCAACACAGAAAAGAAGCCTTTTCCCTCTTCTAGAAGAGGGTCCAGAATTGAAAGATCTTAATATATCTCCCCTAAATTTATTTTCTTCATCTGTAGCTTCTCAGCTACTTTAAACATTTCTTAATTATGCTGTGGTTATTTATATTGCAAAAATCAAATGAGAGGGAAGCGGCTGTGGCTCAATCAGTAGGGCTCCCGTTTACCATATGGGAGGCCCCGGGTTCGGTTCCCGGGGCCTCCTGGTGAAGGCAAGCCCGCCCGCACGGCGTGGTTAGCTGACCCAGCGAGCACAAGCAGCAAGGGGGGAATAAATGAATAAATAAATTAAATCTTAAAAAAAAAAAAAAAAAAATCAAATGAGAAAATGGCTTTAAGAATTCACTGGATTAACTCAAATATTTAGGTCATACCTGAGTTAAAAGCAAACAAACAAAAACCTAAAATCAGTAGATAAAGGAATGATTATAAGGCAAATAGCACTGTGATGACATCTTTTCTTTTGGTATTTTGTCTTGTGGCATCTTGTCCAGGCCACATTTCAATCCTACCATTTTACGTACCATTAAAATTACTAGTTTCAAGCTTCACACAGCACATCATGTACTTGAAGGAATGACCCTTGGTGAACCACATGTTACATGACATGTTTTAATACAGCAAAATTCAGGACATTGTTTTAACACAAATATTGTAGTTCACCCACATATATTCAGAATAGCAGCCCTGCCTGACCTCAAAAGGAAGCTTACACTGTACTATATTGTAACTAGTAAAACATTATGCTTTGATCATCATCTTTTCCTTATTTCAGTCCTAATTCATTTATCCTTTTTAGAACTTCTTTTCCTGTCTGTGAATTAACAATGTGGTTTAAATGGAAGAAGACAAAAATTAGTAGAAAATAGCTACCACAAAACAAAATATTTGGAATTATAAAAGTTTAAATAATGCTTTCAATAATTAACCATAGAGCTTTTTTAACTTTTCTAAAACATTATTTGCTATCTTTTCTTAAAATACATTGAGGAAACCAAATTATTTTATGACTGTAGTATATTGATTTGTGTCTCTTCCTACTTTCATCATATATACTGCTGATTCTTCTATGTGATCTCAATTCTAAATACCCCCTGGATCACAGGGCCATGACCTAGTCTTTCTTTTATCACATCTTATAAAGCAGCCTCACTTCCTTTCATCATTTTCTTGTCTTCTAACCTTCAATGCTGAAATTATATTTCAGAGCTGTAACAGGAATTAGGATATTTTTGTTATCCTTTTCTCACAAAGGATTGCCTTTAAAATTAGAATTCCTTCATTATTAACATTTGTTAATAAATCCTCTCTTTCACTGAGCTTTTTTTTTTTATTATTATATTACTGAAAGCACCTTTCTGGTCATCATCTCACAGTATTGACCTCTCTCTTATTTGAGCCACCAAGAATAGTAGATTGCCCCAACTGCTTCACAAGGCCTGGATGGCATTTGGATTTTGCGGTAGTCCTAGATGTTAACAGAGTTTCTTCAGGATTAGATGGGTTGAATGATGAAATTGTTATTTTTATAGACCAAATGGTTGAATGTCAGCAATTTCGTATGATTCAACTTAATAAATCTGAGAATAAAGTATAAGTAACAAATCAGAAGACTTGTATAGTATTAGTAGAATGAAAATTTTTAACCTGATTACATTTATTTCCACACTTTTCCACTAAATTATTTCTTAAATAAGATCTTAAATCAGGAAATTCAATTTAATATGTGATTGAAATATGTTGTTGCTTTGTATTAAACGGCAAATGAAATTGTTCAGATATTAAAAGCTTATAAACAGACTTCAAAATATTATTAGAGAGAGGGAAAAAGAAAGAAAAAAGGAAGGAAGGAAGGAAGGAAGGAAGGAAGGAAGGAAGGAAGGAAGGAAGGAAGGAGGGAGGGAAGGAAGGAGAAAAAGAGAAAAATAAAGAAAATAAAAAGAATTATATTTCCATTTACAAATGAATAAAACATGGGTACAAAATGCTTCTAACTCTTTGTGAATAAAGTTTAAAACTAACAAAAACATAAATAAAAATATATAAAATACATTTCAGATTATCCAGAATAAATTTTTATGGAGTATGCTACAAATAAATAAATATAAACCTATGACTAAGAAATATATACTTTAAAAGTCATTACACTACAATGAGATATCATTTCACACCTATCACAATGGCCAGTATTAAAAAGACAGAGAACTACAAGTGTTGGAGAGGATATGGAGAGAAAGAAACACTTATTCACTGTTGGTGGGAATGCAGAATGGTACAATCACTGTGGCGGACTGTTTGACAGTTCCTAAAGAAGTTGAATATAGACTTACCATGTGACCCTGCAATACCACTACTGGGTATATACCCGAAGAACTGAGAGCAGTGACACGAACAGACATCTGCACACCGATGTTCATAGCAACATTATTCACCATTGCCAAAAGCTGGAAACAATCCAGGTGTCCATCAACAGAAGAATGCATAAAAAAACTGTGGTCTATTCACACAATGGAATATTATGCAGCTGTAAGAAGAAATAAAGTCGTTAAGCATATGACAACATGGATGAACCTGGAGGACATTATGTTGAGCCTAGCAAGCCACAAACAAAAGGACAAATACTGTATGAATGCGTTACTATGAACCAAGTATATTGTGTAACATATTGTTTGATTAAAAAAAAATTTATATGTATCTAGTACATTTATTTGAGAAATGTATACATTTACTCATCTGTGTTTACTTTTTAGTTTTTAATTGTTTATATTTTTAATTATTAAATGTACAAAATAAAGTAAAAAAAAAAAGTCATTACAGGTTTGCTGTTTCATTCAGCATAGTTTTGACAATTTTTCTTGAATAGATAGAAATAGTATGGCTGGTCACTCAAAGATAAATTCTTACTGTGCCTTTGAGGATGGACCAAGCACCACAAGTAAGAGCAATTGTAATTTTCACACACTATCCCTGAAGCGTGACTTTGAAAGTTTACGGTGTTCCTCTCCAGCAAAATTGACTCAGCATTTATGGTTAATTTTGAACACCCTAGCAACAACCTCTATAATTGCTGGTAATATGGCTCCTAGATAACGAAATGGAGAATATAGTTCCAGGCAATATCAACATTTGTGATGGAGCCTAGTACTACTTTCCTGTGCAAGTTTCGTACAGCCAGCATGTGAAGTCCCCTAATATTTAAGACCTGGTTCAAGTAGCCCTTAGCGCCCTCCGCCTCTTCACACCTGTTTCTTAACTCCCTAATGCTGGAGAAATCTGTTTCCTCTTCTCCTCCAAACCTTTGATACACTTATTAAAAATCCTTCTCAGTAATAAAGTCTTTCTAGTTTAATTGCAACTGGTTTCAGGTACTTCAGTAACTATTCCCAACTTACTGTCCTTGAGTCAACCACCTTTCTAGTTTTTACACTTAGATAATCATCACCATGTGTATTTATGTATGTTTAACTTGTATTTTAAGTACTTTTATTTTAAATTGTATATTATGTCTTATACATTCTTTGTAAACTCCCATAGCACCTCCCAAATAACATTTAAAATAACAATAATTGAGTGAGTCTTTGCTAAATAAATATAAAAGATAGATTTTTTATCTTTAAGACATTCCATTATGTGGCACAATATTATTTATGAAATTACACAGGTAACTCTAGGATAATCCTAGAACTTTTCTAACATAGTACTTAATAATCACTTTATAATTGTGTCTCAGACAAGTTGTGAAATAAGTTTTTCAATTCCAATGTCCACTCATACTTATCATTACATTCATATGTTAACAAGATGGGCACTTTTCCCAATTCCAAAATGAAAATAAAATTAAATCTTGAAATTGAAAATACATTTTAATTTTTCATAATTGCTTATCATCTTGGAGAGGTCAACAAAAGACAAATAAGAAAAATCAACCCTGAAACATAATGTTCTTGCTGAGTTCTGTTTGATATGTCTTGATATAAAGCTACCCAAAGATAACCTTCAATTTAAACCTCATCTGCAGCCCATCTGGGACTCTGACATATGGAACTTCCAAGACCTCAGTGGAATGTCTCTGTTCCCTATGGTAACTAGGGCCATATGTGAAATCCTCCACTGACAAGCTAAGCAATATGAAAAGACAGAGATGTTTTTTATGCATTTCCATCAACAAACAAAACACTGTAAAAAACAAAGACATTGAAATAGCTATTACAGCCTCAGATTTAAGCAATGAAAATCTTAAATCTGAGCCTACAATGTAATTTGTTATAGCCTATGACTAATCACGACAGATGGTGCCAGATGGGGGGAAAATCCTTAATTACTGAAGATATATGTTGTAAGCTTATCAGCACTTTAAGCCACAGAATTTGATTAAAGTTAGCAATGTTGGCATATGGATGATTACTTTGGGAGATGGAAACAAGTTTGTTCTTTGCTCATTTTGCAGTTGATAGTAGACTGTGAAAAGAAGTTGAAAGAAACAATAGCATACAATGTAGGGCATGGGAATTAGATGAGTGATGTCCAAAGTTTTCCATGGGAATATATAAGACAGTCTCTTGGCATCCAAAAAGATGTAAACTTTTTATCTCACCAATTTTATTTTCTATTTTTTTGCAGTTTATATAATATTCATAATAATAGTACAATGACGTAAATATACAGAAATATTTTTCTATTTGTGATATATGTTCCAAAATTCTCATAATGCACATCTGTCAAGAAAACCTGGATTAGAATATAAACATATCAATATTATGTAGATAGCAGACACAGTTACAAGTTCTTTGCTTGTAATAATTCATCTATTCCTCTTATCAACCCTATCTGATAAGTACTATGGCTATCCTCATTTTATGGGATAAGAATACTGAATCACAGAGAAGTGATAGAATTGATTTGAAGCCACATAATCTGCTTATATTAGAATGATTTCATTATACAGGCTATGGTGCAATTAAATTTGATGTTCTTTGTAATTTTAATTAATTTCAGAGTCAAATGTAAAGAAACAGATTGCATAGTACTGGGTTCAAAATGGACTTTTCAGTCAAAAATCCCTTATTAATATATGGGGTGTGTATATCTTTTGGAAGCAGTACTGTTGTCAAAGGAAGAATGCAGATTTTTTGATCATCTTAAAGATCTTCCTAGGCAGCAGGAATGCTTTCTACCCATCACTGCTTACCCGAGGTGACCAAAACCATAAGGTATAAATGATATACATGGAGAAGGAAGGGTGTACAACGGATGAGGGCCAATTTCAATGGGTTGCCACTTAAATGAAAGGAAATGTGTTTCTAGTATGCCACTTATTGTTTTGTGATTTTTGAACAAGTCATTTCTCTTCTCTTGGCCTCAATTTCTTCATTTCTAAAGTGAAGGAACTAGAATGAATGATATATATACAATGAACCTATGACTCTCTAGCATTCTATGAAAGCTGAAAGCCAAAAGGAAATTTTACTATAGTGGAGGCAATTATGCAGGAGCCTAAACCACACACCCTGACTGACATAATGTGGAACAGCAAGCACAGTTACTCAGGCAACTTAGGGGTAAAGCTAAGGAACCTAGTAGAAGAGAGAGTTAACATGTTAATTAGGCTGTCTCTCCAGAGAGCTTCTGGCAAGAATTTGATTGTGATTAATTTGTGGTTGATTATCTCATTCTACCTAAGGAACTACTATTCTAAATTGTGATTAAAAATAACTTCACATGCTTTAGATTGCAAGCAGTGCTTCTCAGGGTCCAGTGGCTATCAGGCCACTTCTATTTTTCCAAGTACCTGATGTTTAAAAAGAGAAATACTAAGACAAGTTTCAAAAATTGTGATAAACAGCTAGTATATTTAATGCAGAAAAACACAATGCAATGTAATTAAGCTCTTCATAAGCTAATTATGCTTCAAGAGAAAAGGTTAATATATGGCACACCTTAGGTCCATGTTGTCTAGTAAAAAGCATAGGTGTAGGCTGTGACATATACCTTCTTCAGTCATTTTCCTTTAGCTGATGTGCAATGTCTTTTAAAGATAACAGCAAAAGTCTAAATGTGAAGTCCTCCTTCTATGCCCTTTCATAGGCCCCTGTAAGGGGCTATACCTGAAGGTAACCTCTAAGTGCTGTTGCAGATAGAACCAGTTTAACCTCAGCCCACCACACACAGCCATCATTCAGAAATGAGCTCTTGAGCTGGAAAGATCAATAGACAAGTACTTGGTTGAAACTTACTGAAAGGAAGGACTTTTCCTCTGCGTCACTTTTAAGGGCTTCTGTGACCAATCAACTACATCATCCTAAAATTGACTTCAGTAGTGTCCCCTGGAGAACTTCAAATTCAGGGAGCACTTCATCTTTGAAGAATTAATTCATTGCAAACTATACCCTTAAGTAGTTGAACAAATTGTTCTTATGGTAGAAATATTTTAGAATATTCACTTCCACATTTGTAATTGTCTGCCATCTTTGTTTTTCTATAGCTGATGATGAGCTTTCCTTCTAAGAACAAGTAATTTATGATGTTTATTCTTGGTTGAAAAACATTAAAACACATTGAAAAAATAGAGTAGGCCTTGTGTCCTTGTAGATTGTAGCTGGAAAACAACATCCTATTTATCTAATAATTGTATTAAGTATTTTAAATTTATGAGGAAAAAGGAGGGGGCCTAACAGCCCCATTCCAAACTACTCAGGAATAAAATATCAACTAACGTAAGACTTTTTAGTGTCTTCTCAAAATACGGTTTTGATATAATGCTAATGCCTAGAATTTTTCATAAATACAGAGGCGTTGACTCTTACCCAATGATAGTGCAAAAATCAGTTTATAAGGCAAAACTTGCTTATGGAGAAAATTACCCTTGACAACTCCTTTTACATCACCTGTAAAATCTGAGAATCCAGAGCTTTATGTACATAATCCTATAGAGTATTTTTTAAGCCCATTAAAGTTTAAGGTAAAAGAGCTAAACTAAAAGAAGGAACCAAATAAAAGTCTCTATACAGATATCTGAACATTCAAACTATTTTGCCTTTACGATGACAATGAAACCCTTAGAAGGAGAGAAGGAATAAGTGGAAGAGTCTAAAAAGTATACCTACTTGCCTTTGGGGTTTACTCCATTTTATTTAATATTTAGCCTTTCTTGATACATATTAGTAGAATGGGTTTTTGTGAAAATTCCAATAGCATAATGATTTATTTTTTTCTTTCATTTGACAAATAAGTATGGAAGGCCTACTATCTGCTAGCACCTAACCCAATGGCCCTGCACATAGTAGGTACTCAGTAAATGCCAACTATCCACTGAGAAGTTGCAGAGGAAAACTTGGCCACCAATTTCCTCCCTTTACCGGCTGGTATTTCTTATCATGGCCCTTTAGAACAGTTGTCACTCTGATGCCCACAGGTATATTAGATAATAAAACTGACAAGAGATTGATGGGCGCTTTAAAACAGGAGTTTCACAAGCAAATGTGGGGGCCGGTTAGGTAGAGTAAATGAAGCAAAGGCCCACGTGGAGACTGCGGTGAACTGAAGAGGCTATGTCTGCCTAAGAGGGCCTGCTGCTGGGCACTTAACTCCAGCAGAAGGTTGTTTCATGAAAATGCCAGCCCAGTGTGACTGCAGATCTGCCTCCACCCATTTCCCCCCACCAAGAGCAAACGAAAATCATGCTTCCTATGTAAAATGTCCCTATTTTTAAATATTTCAACTAAGCAAAAATAATAATGCCCCCAGGCTTGGCCTTCCACAGTATTAGTCTTCCCTGTGTTCTGGTGTTATTAAGAAGGGGCCGGTGATCACTGAGACTTGACTACAGAGTCCTAGAAGAGCAAAGTGTCACGAGTTGGCTGTGACATTGTGAATGTGGGAGGTGGCACCAGTTACAGACTCTCAAAGACTACGAAGTAACAGTTAAGGCAGCAGCAGGAAAATGTGCTTCTTATTTGTGGATTGCAATGGAGTTTATCAATGTGTTCCCCGTGGGGGCATTTTACTGTTGTCTGAAAAGTCTCAAAGCCAAAAGTCTCAAAAGTCACAGCTACCCAAACGAGAACTGAACTGACAAGAACGACATCTGCACCTACCCTGGAGGATGAAATTACAAGAGCTGCTAATCTCATGCTTCTGGGCACTGGCAAACCAGTGGCTGAAACTGATGAAAAAGTCTCCTTGTCCCCTATTATTTCTCACTGAAGAATTTTATGGAAGTTTATTAAGTACATAAAGAGGGGCCAATAACAGGGTAGGAATTTTTCACTTCTCCTGAAATACCCAGAACTCTGTCCATTTTTAAAAGTAGATAACTTGACAAAGTATTCTATTGGCTTTGCTATTGAGATGTTCTTATAGCCCCAAGTAACAAGCTGTGGTTCAGATATGCTACATCCACAATTCACTCTTTACAAGTATATATTAAATTCTACTTGTGGATATAAATCAAGAAAACACTGTAAATAAGAGTCCATAGTACAATCTAGACTGGCTTCCTCCTCTTTCCTCTTTTTACTTTTGTTAGCTTTTATACTTGCTCTTCACTCCAACTAGGCTCGTCTCAGCTTGCGAACTTTGCAGAGTAGGAATGCTTTTGGAAAGCCAACCTTCAAATATTTCCATGAGCCAGGTGGGTTATGTGGAATTTGGCCAGTTCTCATTGGATCAAGAACTATGCAAGTGAACCCCAAGGAATGCCTCTCAGCATGCTGTCTGCTCTGGAGCATGCCCAGGAGCAACTCTATGCTGCCTGCTAACCTTTAAGGCCAAGTCTTTCATTCTCCCCAGTGGAGTTTTTTCACCGTGAGTTGCCTGGAGGACCAACCATGATTCAAACATGAAAATCATTTACAGTGAACAAGGAATTTTTCTATCTCAATATCAGGTACTCTAACCATTTTATCTTTTAAACAAAATTCTTTCTCCCACTAAAATGCAATATTATATGTGAGTCTTTGCAATATTAGTTTACGGAGCTCATGGCACTGAGAGATGTATAAGAAATTAGTTGGGGGGTCTGACATAAAAGGAGACAGAGAGAGACACTCACAGGAGAAAGGAAGCTGCCATTTTTTATTCTGTCATGCGATACAGGACTCAAGGGTTACTAGCAGCCAAAGCTTAAGCATGAAGCTCCCAGGAGGCTGGGACAATGGAGCAGCTCATGGCTGATATCTGATAGCTTATAGCTGAACTCGGGAAGAAAGCAGAGCAGCAGAGACTGAGAGAGGAACCCCAGAAAGAGTCAAGCCCTATGCCTCATTGCCCACACGGATCTCTGGAGACAGTAGATTCTGAAGGGGAAGGCAGGGAACTTGGCAGAAATCACCTGCCATCTTTGCCATGTGGCAGGAGACCAGGATCACCAGTAGTGGACTTTGGTAAGGAAGCATCTCTGATGATGTTTTGATTTGAAATTTTCATGGCTTCTTGACTCTAAGCGTTTACTCTAAATAAAATCCTCATTATAAAAGTAAACCCATTTCTAGTACTTTGCATTGGCAGCACTTTGGCAAACTAAGACAAGCACTCTAATAATTGTAGCTGGCTCCAAGCAAAAATGTACCTTTCTGGGTGGACTTCATGTTCCAAAACCTGTGTTAGCCTTAACTCTGCATGAAGACCAGAATAGACTGGCCCAGCACCTGGATCTGGAGTGCACTGGCCAATTTCACTTGCTTGGGCAAGGATGCCTTTTACAGGACCCTCTTGCTTAAACAAGAAACCACTGAACTAAGGACAATTTTAAATGCAAGAACTTGCTCCACTCTGAAGCCCAACCACACCAGGACCTGGGCAGCCCAACTATTAGTGTAGAGACATAGGATGAAAACCTTGGACTCTGCTCTGTCTATGTTTTCACTGTTTTTGTTTTTTTTCCACCAGTGCTCTGCCATGATGGGACTGAGTTTCAGGCTTCCTTCTCTTCTTTATTTTATTGCATTTGTATTAATTCACTTCCTTCTCCCATTTTGTTGCCCTAAATTGTCTCTTCTTTCCTTCCCATTACCCACAGTCCTGGAAGACTTCAAACCTTAGAATAAAGACTTAAGTTTGATTTTAAAATAAAATAAAATAAAAAAAAAGAAAGAAATTAGTTGGGCAACTTGAATCTCTTGCATTTAAAGCATAAAACCATCCTGAATTGTCTGCCTTTCATTGCACTGATCAGGAAGATGGTGAAGTTATTTATAAGTAACCCCCAAATATGTTTTGCTTCTTATAAATATTTAAATGAATTCAGTTAAATGACCCTGTCATTATTAACACCATATAAACTATCTAGGGCAGCATTGTCCAATAAATTTTCTGTGATGATGGAAATGCCCTATATTTCCTCTGTCCAATGTGGCAGCCACTAGTATGAGATGGCTTTGAGCACTCAAAAGGTGGCCAGTGCAACTGAAGAACTGAACAATTAATTTTATTTAATTTCAGTTACTTTAAATTGAAATTCAATAAGTCTTACGTATCTAGTAGCTACCACATTGGACAGTGCATGTCTCTAAGTGCAGCCACCTACATACTGCATCATCTTCATCTGGAAACTTGCTCAAAATGCAATTCTTGGGTCCCAGCTCAGGACTACTGGATTAGAATCTGCATTTTAATAAGCTCCTCAGGCTATCTGTGTGTGCCTTAAAATTTGAGGAGTACTGACTTAGAAGAGTGGCTCTCAAATTTGGCTGTATCCTTGAGGCTACTTGAAACCTTTTCAGGGGGTCCATGAGTTCAAAAGTGTTTTCAAAACAATTCTAAAAAGCCATTGTATTTTCACTGCATTGATGGTACAAAAGCAATGGGGGATAAAACTGCTGGCAACTTAGCATGAGTCAAAACCCTAGCACCAATAGGTAGAAGTAGTCATTGTTATCTTCACTGTCACACATTGCAGGAAATAAAAGGTAGTTACCTTTAAGAATGTCCTTGATGAATCAGAAAAACTTATTGCTTTTATTAAATCTTAACTGTTGAATATACATCTTTGTAATAATCTGTGGAAATAAATAAATAAGTGCACAAAGCATTACTGCTGCAAATGAAAGTACAATGGTGGTCTTTAGGAAAAGCACCTGTATGACTGTTTGAATTACAAGCTAAATTAGTCTCTTTTCCAAGGAACCTTATTTGCTTGAAAGAATCACTGACAAACTATGGTTATTTATACATAGCTATTTGGCATACATTTTATTCAAAATGAATGAACTAAATCTGCCATTTCAGGGAAAATAATTAACAGTATCTTCCTCCAATGATAACATTTAAGCTTTCAAATTAAAATTAAAATTTTAGAAAACTAGTATTTGCCACTAGTATCTTTATATCTTCCCACCATTGAAAGACTTTTTGATAAGATTGGCAGTGATATTAACAACTGTATTTAAAAGACCTGCATAACTCCTGGAAACAAATATTTTCAAAATGACCAATGTATAAATAAAAGATCTATTCAAAAAGCAAAAAAGATCAATGGATTTTATGTACAAGAAGTTTATTGGTATGGTTTCAGATTCAATGTTGTAAATAGCCATTAAGAAATTACCTCACTTGTTAAGTTTTGATGTAGTATCAAATAATACACATGATTACTTGAAAAGGCTACTAATATACTCCTCTTTCCCAACTATATATCTGTGTGAGGACAAAACTTCTTCATTTGGTTCAACCAAAGAATGTATCAGAATGCAGAAGTGGATATCTGAATCCCTGTCTTCTATTAAGCTGCATATCAAAGAAATCTGTGGAGAAAAAAAAAGAAAGAAAAGAAAACCAATGACATTCTTTTTACAATTTTTTTTTTTTTTTTGGAAATTATAATTACTTTTTGTAAAATATTTATTCTTCCATGTAATGCATTCATTGTTTTTTAAAGTAAACATTAATCTTTAAAAAATTTTTCAGTTTCAATTTCCAGTATGGCAAATATTGATAAATCTTACTCACAAAAACAAAAGCTCTTTGCCGTTCTCAATACTTTTTGAAGATGTAAACCAACAAGTTTCGGTGCCACTGGCTTACAGGATGCCTTGATAAGCTTGAAGAGGGTCATAAGTGTGAAGCACCACTCTTCCCACCCCAAACCTAGGCATCAGCTACTACCAAGGATTCAGAAGAAGACAAAATATTTGGCATTCCCAAAAAGGACAATGTGGGGTTTGTAGGGGATATTCCTGAATGGAGGGAGCAAAAAGGATACACATAAGGAAACAAGCATGCATGAAGTCAGGGAATGGTGAAAGGAAGGCAGTAAAATGCTTCTAATCTCTTTCTGTAATCCTTCAGTTTGAGGGATTTTTTCTAAAATTCAAGAAGTTCTTGGAACAAGTGGGTTTCTTGTAGAAATTGGTGATCCAGAATGAAGCAAAGACAGAAATGTGTTGCTTGGTGGGTGGTACAGGGAGCCCTCACTGACAACTATAACGCATGTGAAATCTTATTTCTGAAAAATACTGGAAATACTGACAACTAATATTGTGTCGTTACAAAGAGAATATACCCCCAAACCACACACTCTTATACTCCATCATGTCTATTCATTTTCAATCTAGTGTTCAAAGATGAATTATTCTATGGTGATGTGTGGTTAGATATTTAATTACCAATAATAATGTGTTATGAAAATTACCTGAGGAGGGCCAAGATGGCGTTAGTGTAGGAGGGAGCATACTGCAAGCTCCCAGAGCAAAACGGATTGTGGACGGGGTCCTGCCCAGGGGTCTGTGCTGTGCACGCCTGGAGTGAGAAGCTTGGGACATCTATCTGCGCAGATCGGCGGCGTGGACCGAACGGTGGAGATTCATGAGTTTTGAGGCTGCCGGTGGACGTTGGCACAGGCGGCTGAGCCCCGCGGTTAGGGAAAAAAAAATTAAATTAAATAAAACAGCCATTTGGAGCCCCGGGCTGGGCGAAAAAGTCTTATTTTCTGGGGATCTGGTTGCCTGGCGCCCCTTGGACCTTGTGTGAACAGAACAAACGAGCTAATTAGCACCCAGTGAAACGGAGGGGGGATTTTGGTCAGGGAACGGAGCTGATTTTCCCTAGCCACCCAGGGATAAGACCTGGGCCGCTGAGGAGCCAGGAGGAAGGGACACTTCCCAAAAAAGGGAGGGTTCTGTTGGAAGACAGGGAAGGGTATTTTATATTTTTAGACGTCGATCTGGCTGCCTGCACCACTCCATAGCTTTGGGGAGCAGATAAGCCGACCTGAAGCAGCATTAGGCTGAGAGCAGACGCGAATCTGCATTCAAACTGATTTACTGAGCAGCCCAGTGACGCTGGAGCTCGGCGCCAGAAGGGGCGGAATCCGCCATCTTTAGCACTCCTCACTGACTAACATCAGAGCTTCAGCTAACCTGGGGAGTCTGGAAAGTGGGACGTGCTTGATTAATTTCCACGGGCCCAGCTAGGGTCCCTTCCGTAAGGGGGTTGCTAGAGGAGGAATTATTTTGGGTCCTGCATTTGGCTAAAAAAATAAAAATTAAAAAAAAAACAAAAAACAAAAAGTGAGGTCACCTCAGCAAATGAAAAATAAATTCTTTTTAATTTAGTTTAACAGCTAAAAGCTGCTTCAGGGCCTGCATATAGAACCCTGTGGGGAAATTCATTGATAAACACAAGTAGGCAGGAAGGATCCACGTGGACCCTAGGGGAATCATTGACCCCCCTTAGCTCTGTTTGACTGCTTGCCTGTGTGGATCTTTGGTTTCTCTCTGTTACTTTCTGGTCTAT
>JAKSZT010054466.1:10348736-10394981 GCA_026826555.1 Tolypeutes matacus | reverse complement strand
AAAAAAAAAAAAAAAAAAAAAAAAAAAAAAAAAAAAATTTTTAAAAGATCAGAGCAGAAATAAATGAAATTGAGAACAACAACAACAAAAAACCCAATAGAATCAACAAAACCAAAAGTTGGTTCTTTGAGAAGATCAACAAAATCAACAAACCTTAAATAAACTGACAAAGAAAAATGGAGAGAGGATGCAAATTTAAAAAAATAAAAGAGAGGGGGATGTTACACTGAACCTGCAGAAATAAGAGAGATCATAAGAGGGTACTATGAACAAATGTAGGCAAAAAAAACTAGACAATATAAAGGAGATGGACAAATTCCTAAAAACACACAAACCACCTACACTGACCCTAGAAGAAATAGAAGATCCCAACAAACCAATCACAAGTGAAGAGATTGAAATAGTCATCAAAAACCCCCCAAAGAGAAAAGCCTGGGACCAGATGGCTTCACAGGTAAATTTTACCAGTCATTCAAAGACGATTTACTACCAATCTTGCTCAACCTCTTCCAAAAAACTGAACAGGAAGGAATGCTACCAAACTCATTCTATGAAGCAAACATCACCTTAATATCCAAACCAGATAACGATACTACAAAATAGAAAATTACAGACCAATATCTCTAATGAATACAGATGCAAAAATCCTTAACAAAATACTTGCAAACAAAATCCAAAAGCACATTAAAAGAATTATACACCACGATAAAGTAGGTTTTATTCCACGTATGCAAGGGTGGTTCAACACAAGAAAATCAATTAGTGTAATAAACCAAATTGATAAATTGAAGAAAATTCACATGATCCTCTCAATTGATGCAGAAAAGGCATTTGACAAAATACAGCACTCTTTCTTGAAAAAAATACTCCGAAGATAGGAATAGAAGGAAGCTTTCTCAATATGATAAAGTGCATATATGTAAAACCTACAGCTAGCATAGTACTCAATGGTGAAAGACTGAAAGCTTTCCCTCTGATATCAGGAACAAAACAAAGATGCCCACTGTCACCACTTTATTCAATATTGTGCTAGAAGTTCTAGCTAGAGCAATTAGGCTAGATAAAGAAATAAAAGGCACCCAAATAGGAAAGGAAGAAGTAAAACTTTTAGTATTTGCTAGTGGTATGATCCTATATCTAGAATCTCATGAAAAATCCACAACAATGCTACTAGAACTAGTAGACGAGTTCAATAAACTGGTGGGATACAAGATTAATATGCAAAAATCAATAGCATTTCTATAAACTACTGATGTGCAATCTGAAGAGCAAATCAGGAAAAAAAAAACCATTATGATAGCAACTAAAACAACTAAATATTTAGTAATAAACTTAACCAAGGACATAAAGGACCTGTATTCAGAAAACTACAAAACATTGTTAAAAGATAATGAAGAAGACTTAAATAAATGGAATGACAATCCATGTTCATGGATTGGAAGACTAAATATCGTTACAATGTCAATTTTACCCAAATTTATTTACTGATTCAATGCAATCCCAACAGCCTTTTTGCAGAAGTAGAAAAACTAATTATCAAATTTATTTGGAAGGGTCCTTGAATAGCCAAAAAGATTTTTAAAAAGAAGAATGAAGTTGGAAGACTCTCACTTCCAGACTTTAAAACATATTACTTAGCTACAGTTGTAAAAACATCGTGTTACTGGCATAAAGACAGACATATTGACCAATGGAACCAAATCAAGAACTCAGAAATTGACCCTCACATCCACAATCAAGTGATTTTTGATAAGGCGGTCAAGCCCTCCCACCTGGGCCAGAAGAGTCTATTCAACAAACGGTGCTGGGAGAACTGGATATCCATATCCAAAAGAAAGAAAGAAGACCCCTATCTCACACCTTATACAAGAAAATTAACTCAAAATGGATCAAGGACCTAAATATAAAAGTGACAACCATTAAACTCCTAGAAGAAAATGTAAGAAAAGATCTTCAAGATCTTGTGGTAGGCAGTAGTTTCTTAAACCTTCATAGGTGATGAACTTCTATCCTTGTCAGAAAACAAAGAAAGAAAGAAACTCTTCAGTGTATTGCTCAGAAGGAATAAGAATCCTAAGAGACCAAAAGTGCAACACAGGAAGGAAAACTACCTCACATTGACCACTTCTCCCCTTGTCCCCTCCACCTCTCCTTGACCCTTGCTGCTAGTTCAGCTCTGACAGGTACCCCAATTTTGGCAAGGATTTATAAAATATTTTTTGTACCAATCTTTATGTATTCATTCACATATTTGATTTAAAAAAAAGTCACAGTTAGGAGTGAAATCATTACAATGACACAAGTAAGTACAGACAGACCCCAAGTACAGAGTCAAATTGCCATAAATCCGAGTAGGGAGAAATGCACAATTTGTTAATGCAGTGTAGAAATGGAGAGCACAAGAAATGGGAGCCTCTGCTTATAGTGGTGGTACCTTATAAGCTAGCACAATCTGTGACCATTATCTTTTGTACAATTGTTTGTATAACTGTAAAACCGACTTTTTCTACTATGATTTGATTATTTTCAGTGCATTGATTTCACCTGATTGGAAGCAGCAGTTTCATAGCCTTGCCTTGCCACCCACAAGATTGGCAACAATTAAAAAGAACAAGGACATCTTACTCTACTGAGAATATGGGAAACAGCACTATAATAATTTGTCACAATTTTTTAGAAAGCTATCTGGCAAAATCTAATAATAATTCACATATACACTCACTTTGATTCTTTCAACCCACTTTTTGTGATCTCTCCTACAGAACACTTTTGTAAGGATTTACAGATATATGCATTTATCATAGCATTTTTATAGTGGAGAAAAACTCACCTGAGAACACTCTGAATGCCCATCAGTAGTAGAGTGGTTGATTAAGTTATGGTAAGTTACACTGTGGAATAATATGTAGCTACTAAAAAGAATCTATTAAATCTGTATATTTCTAAAACTGGAAGTCTATCCAAGATGTATTAGTAAATAAAAAATTCAAGTTGAATGGTAATATGTGAGGTACAATCTCTTTTTAAATGAGACAACAGCTCTCTGTAGTTGTATATAGCTTTATATGTGTTTGTCTTAGAGAAAGGTATAAAAGGTTATACACCAATTTATTGTTACTTCACCATTGGGGTGGAGTGGATGTGGGATGGATATTATTTGTTTTTCTGTATAATTATTATTTGTTAAACTCATAACAATTTTAAACTTTATGTTTATTCAGCTACATCTCTTATACTAATGGATCCTGGCTTGTTCTTCTTTGTAGCCCACACATGGTAGGAAATGAGAAAAGCTTGTTGAATACGAGCAAAGTGACCTTTGTATCATTCTGATCCTTCCGAGGAAAAGAGAAAAAGAGTTGCAAGGAGACAAGCAGCAACATTCCGATTGTGGCATATGAGAGAATGAAAGTGGCAGTTTTCCTCCAAATTAGATAAAAATTGCAGCATCAACATTAAAAAAAAAAAAAATTAGCAGATTTGTGGTGGTGCCTAAGATTTTTCTGACTTTGGAGCAGCCAGTTCCAGCTTCAAACAGCTGTGAGATTTGTCCTTTATGTCCACCACTTTCAGCTTCTTACTCTCCCTTTTGCCTCCATCTCTTCAGTCTCATCTCAATACACTGACCTACTGGTACTCTGCCGTCCAACAAACTAAACTCCTTTCTGCTCTTGGCACATGCCCTGCTTGCTCTTAGGTCTGGATTTTCATGCACATGTTCCGTGTTTGAAACTCATATTCTTTCCCTGCCTCACCCACTCCATCAAATCTCAGAATGGAGCATCATCTTCTCTGGAAAGCCCTCCCAGTCAGAATACTGAATTGGGTACCTCTGCTCCATGCTTCCATAACACCCTACTCTGACCTTCCCTTGACATAGTATTTACCATACACTCTATTGAATAGTTGCTTATCTATTCAACTTTAGCTCCCTGAGAGCAAGAACCAAACTTATATTATTCTCTGTTTAGCCCCAAAATCTTGGAAAGTGTCAGGCACATTGTAATAAAAATAATACTTCTTGAGGACTTACCTTGTGTCAAGTTCTGGGCTAAAGGCATTGTAGCAGTTTGGCAGTTTGATATAGTTATGAATTCCAAAAATAGATATTGAATTATGCTTGTAAACTGGTCTTTTAATCTGGGCATGATTAAGTTATGATTAGGGCGTTGACTGGGCCACATCAGTAGGGCATTGAGCCCCACCCCTTGGTAGGTGGGGTCTCAAAGATAAAAGACATGACTAGAGATAGAGTTGGAGTAGTTCTGATGTTGGAGTCTTGAGCTGAAGCCCCGGGAAGTAAGAGAGCTTGATCGTGAGGAAGGAGAGACGGCCCCGGGAAAAGAGACAAGCCATTCACCTGGTGGTTTACAGCTGGCCTTGTGGAGAGAGGCAAAGCCTAGAGACCCTCATGGTCTACAGCTGACCTTGTGGAGGAAACAGAGGAGCGGAGCCTGGAGAGAAATGGAGCCCCGGGAAGAGAGGAACCCAAGAAGCCTGAACCCTGGCATACGTTGGCAGCTGTCTTGCTCCAACATGTGGCAACAGACATTGGTGAAGGAAGAAACTTATGCTTTATGGCCTGATAACTGTAAGCTTCTACCCCAAATAAATACCCTTTATAAAGACCAACCGATTATCAGTATTTTGCATCAGCACCCCTTTGGCTGACTAATACAGGCATCATCTACATTATTTCATTTAACCTGTTGATAATCCTACGCAACTCTGCATCCTTGTAGACAGTATATATTTGCTAGATTCCATTTCCTTCTCTGGTCTCTCCTTCCTCTGAAATACTTGTATATGACCCCATCAAAACACAGTCTTTTTCCTGGGATCTAGTTCCTCATGCTTATGTTAAAACAAATTCATATGAAAACAGAACCCCATGGAGCATGCATTTTTATGGGACACAAAGAAAAATAATGCCTTAAATCCAAATGGTGGAAATTTGAACATGACAGCTGGCCTATGAGGAAGACATTTTTAGAATGGAAACTTTTAACACTTGTTTCTTAAATCACATCTTTGAACACTTGTTCCTTAACCATTTATTCTGCCTATTTGGAAGGACAAACCTTGGTTTTTAGGCACTTTGTCAGTAATGGGAGGTGTATTGCATATCTGCCTATCGTCTAACCATAGCAAATAAGCAACTATATCTCTCCATGCTATGGTTGTATTAATTTCCAATTTGGAGTTCATCTACAAAACAAACAACAGTGAAAACTGTATCTGTGACTGTCCTTTTGATTATACGTAAACTACAGAGGGTTTTGGAGTCTAGACAATGTACTAAACCACCCACACCCCAGGAAGATTGGATTGAATGTGAATTGATTTGCCAGTTGTTGGGGTGAAGTTCTTTGCCTGGGTACCCCTCCAAAAATGCCAAGCATCATGTGGCCACATGTGAGAAAGTTTTGTGGCATTGTATCACTACTTATCAGGAATGGTGGCCAAGTTGTCCCTCCTGAATAGTCAAGGCTGGTGAGCTGAAGTTGGTGAGTGGGCCCAGGCAATTGCAAACATGTGGCCAAAAATTCTTCCTTTGACAGCTTAAAAGAATAACTTCAAAATGCTTGTTAGGTAGTCTTGGAAGCTAAGGAGGTAGAACCAGAAGGGTTAATTAATGAAGGTAGGAAGAAAATAGATGCAGCATGTGATAAGAGTTTGGAATAGTTAAGGTCAACCTGGTTCAGTGGAGGAAAACTCGATGCCTCCGCCCTGACATCTAGTGGTAGGCAGTCCCCCTAGCCTGCTGTTCAGCTCCAGTTCCACTCTTGACTTCTGCTCATTTTACAGAGGATGTTCTCA
The DNA here is from genome assembly GCA_026826555.1 of Tolypeutes matacus. Taxonomy (NCBI): domain Eukaryota; kingdom Metazoa; phylum Chordata; class Mammalia; order Cingulata; family Chlamyphoridae; genus Tolypeutes; species Tolypeutes matacus. Next base: position 10,389,161 of record JAKSZT010054466.1, on the reverse strand, counting down.
TGTACTCTTTATGGTAAAGTTATGAGATAGATTATTTTTCTCCTTGTTTTACAGATGAGGAAACTGACTCACAGGCAGATTAAATGGTTTGTCTATGGTCGTATGGCTAAAAAAGGAGAGAGTTGGCATGAATTACAAATTCTGTATACCATATATACATATGTTGAGAAATTCAGGGTGGTGATTGGACTCATCCCAGGTCAGATGAAGTCAGATGAGGTAAACTTAGAAAAGTCTCCACCTGGCAACTTCATATTCTTTATACCCAAAACAATCCTGCTAGAAATTTTCAATAATAAAAATAAAACAAAGAAAAATACCAATAATAAAATTAAAACCATCCAAATGAATAGACAGAAAAATAACTAGAGAAAGGCTGAGGAAGTGGCTTTTTCTGGTTCCACAGTGAATTATTGTTGAGATTGTTTCCTCTGCTTGTTTGAGATTGTTGACAATAGGAATTAATGGTTTTATTTAAACATTTAAATATTAAATGGATCCTGGCTTGTTCTTCTTTGTAGCCCACACATGGTAGGAAACGAGAAAAGCTTGTTGAATATGAGCGAAGTGACCTTTGTATCATTCTGACCCTTAACATTTAAAATTTAAATGTTTAAATATTTCTGGGGTGTGGGACAGAGGGAGAGATAGGGAGAGGAAGAAAGGGAAGTGAGAGAGGAAAGAACTAAAATTAATTTCTCTTGTACTCCAGGTCAATTCTTTATATAAGTAACACTACCATAATCAGAGTGAAATGGAGCACCATTGATAAAGATAGACTGCAGTTTTAAGAGGTTAAAAATCAGGTTATGGCCAAGACTTGCCCACCAATAAGGAATTAGTAAAATGAATCATGGCATATTTATTCAATAGAAAACTATAAAATTATTTAAATCACATTATATAAGAATATTTTGAGACAGAAAAATTGTTTACAATATTAAAGAAAAATAAGAATGTAAAAAACAGTACAGATAGTGTGATTATAATTTTGTTTTTTTAAAACCATATGTGAAGGAAATAAACCAAAATATTGTCACTATCTTTGAATAGATATATTATGAGTTTTTTAGTTTTTTTCTTTATACTTCTATGTATTATCTAGATATTCTGAAATGAATATTTATAGGTTATATTTATAATACCAGAATAATGGAATGAATAAGCTTAATCTACCATATGACAATATCCTGTGTTATGAAGAACATGTAGAAATGGACACTCATGTTCTATTAGAAAGAAAAGTACATTTTAGGAGTTCACTTTGACCATATGACCCAAAATTTAATAATCATTCTCCTGGGAAATTATCCTAAGATGATTGTGAGAGAGGTGTGCTAGATTTCAGACCATTTGGATCTTAGAAAATACTAAGGAATATAGACCGCTTAGTTCTTAACCCCAGCAGAATCTGAGCAGCTACCCATAATCAAACATCTTAATATTTCTACAACAAACATGAATAGTCAAACCAAGTGCAATAAATGAAGATTATAAACAGCTTCACAAGAGTTCCAATCAGGTTTTGCACCAAATAAATTTGTACCAAGCATTAAAAAATAAAAACTTTTCCTTTACAGAACTTTTTGGATTTCAGAATTATAGAAAACAGAATGTGGACGTCTCCATTAAGAGATGTTCAACATATCATTGTTTATAATATCACTAATATATATTAATAATGGATTAATTAAAAAGAAACTCTTTGGTCCGTCCATGTGTCAATTGAGCCCTGAATTTCAGCAGAGTTGCAACACCTACTCTCCAGTTCATTGGACTCACCCAGGACAACTAACAAGGAGATGATGATGGACAACACCCACCCCAAGGAACAGAGAGTGACTGCAACTGCAAGCAAGATAGCTCCATCCATCTGCCCCATGGGATCTAAGTTCCCTCCCAGTTAGAAGCAGAGTGGGCATTACCATCCCAAAATCCTCAAGATTAGGGAATGAACAATGGACTAAAGTAGACTTATTATTATTCTAACAATGGAAGAATTCTTATCATTGATGTAAAGGCAGTGACCACCAGAGGTTCTGAGGAATGGGAGAGGGAAGAATAGATGTACTATGGGGGCATTTTTGGGATATTGGGTTTGTCCTTCATGACACTGCAGGGATGGATACAGGCCATCATATATTTTGTCATAACCTACAAAATTGTGCAGGATAGAGTGTAAACTATAACGTAAACTAAAGTCCATGGTTAAATAGCAATGCTTCAATATGTTCATCAATTGTAACAAATGTACCACACTAATGAAGCATGTTGTTAGTGTGGGAAAGTGTGGAAGGGGGAGGGAGTGGGGCATATGGGAATCCCTTATATTTTTTTATGTAACATTTATGTAATCTAAAGCTTCTTTAAAAATAAAAAAAATAATAATAATTAAAAGGAAGAAACTGTGGTAATAATCACACAATGGGATAACATTTGGCCATTGAAATGAATATTAATGAGTTAAATGAGTTTATTATTATTTTTTTATTGTGGGTAAAAATCAAATTTTTCACAATACATACCAATATTTGTAAAATGATATATAAATATATATGCATATATGTGCATTTGCTTACATAAATGTTATTTTATCTCTCTCTCTCTATATATATATATATATTTTTTTTTTTAAGGTGCTTAGATTACCTAGATATTACACAGAAATTATAGGAATTCCCATGTTCCCCACCTCCCACACCTCCTACAACATCCCACACAAACATCCTTCATCAAAGTGGCACATCACCTGTAATGGATATACACATCCTGGGGCCTTGCCACCAACCATAGACCACAGTTCACATCGTACACCACACTCTCTCCCACACAGTTCTGCATGGTATATGCTGATATAAAATGGTCTACATCTGTCACCGCAATGCCACTCAGGACAACCCCCAAGTCCCGAAAAAGCCCCTGTTTTTCAACTGCCCTTCCCCTCCCTGTCCCGAAAGCGTCCAGTGGCCACTGGCTCCACCTCATTGTTATAATTTCTTCCATTGCTTGAACCACAATATGTCTACAACGGAATACCATTAAGTCCACTGTAGTCCATAGATCTTCCCCAAATCCTGAGGGAACTGGGATGGTAACGTCCACTTCACCTCCAAGTGAGAGAGGGCTTATATCCCATGGATATGATGGATGGGATTATCCTGCCTGCAGCTGCAGGCCCTCTTCATTCCCTGGGATGGCTGTTGCCCTTCGTCTTCTCTTCGCCAGGTGACTTGGATGAGTCCATTGAGCTGTAGGGTAGGAGTTGAAGCTCCACCGAGATTCCAGGCACAGCTGGCACATAGGTAGGCCAGAGGCTCCAGTCTCTGGAAGTACACCTAAAAACTCCAGCATCACATATAGGTTTGAATAGAAGGGACTGTTGGACCATGTGCAGGGAGGACTTGAGTCCAACTCTGTCACTCTCAGGAGCACAGATTCCAAGGTAGAGCCCACTAATAAGACATCAATCTCTGGAGCTATCCCCCCTTAATAGGACCTGGGTGTCTCCAGAGCCCTCAGGAGCCCCTCTGTGTGGGGTGATATCCACTTTGCAGTTCTATGAGATCCTACTGAGGTGTGCATAAGCATTACCTCTGGGATGACCTCCCGACTCTCTTTGAAGTCTCTTAGCCACATGAACTCATTTCTCTTTACCTTTTCCCCCTTTTATTCAAGGTCTTTTTCCAATCATTTTGCCAGTTGGCACTTGGTATTAATCCCTCATTGCCAGGGAGGCTCATCCCTAGGAGTCATGTCCCACATTGGGGGGAAGGTAATGCATTCATATGCTGAGTTTGGCTTAGAGAGAGGCCACATTTGAGCAACAAGGATGCTCTCGGGTGGCAACCCTTAGGCACCCCATAACAGTAGTCTAAGTTTCAATTACAAGAGCAAAGACTCATAAGGCTAAAATAGATTACAAATGGAATTTTCATGACCTTGCTTCCAGAAAAAGAGAGAGTAGAAATGCTTTTCCCCATTCTTTCCATAAAGTACAATTATTAATGCTGTATATTATAAATGAAACAACTGTAAGACTCTGAAGGAAGAAAGAGGAAGGCAGACTGGTTAGGGACTTTTGGATTCAAGGAATAACATGGCAGTGAAAGCCCTGGATTTTCTTTTTGCCTCAGATATCCCAGCTGTAGAGTGAAAGAAGCCTGCAATTTGATAATGTCAAAGGCTGAAGAGAAAAACAAGCCTCTACAGTTGCCTGCTCTCTCTAGAATAGAAAAATTTTAGGTAACAATTGCTCTACTACAACCAAACACCACAGAAAAAAGTGTGGGCACCACTCAGTCTCTACTGACTGAGGGACTTAAACTTCTACCCTCCAAGGCTTCCCAACACCTCATCAGGATGGTGTCAGGGAAGGTCAATTAGGTACTTTTGCACTCATGAGCCAGTAATGAGGCCCATCCATTGCAGTGACAGTGGAATCCATATGGGAAACCTGGGGTTCCACACACACTCAAAACCAATTAGCCCTCCTCACACTCTTTGCTTAACTGATGTCAGAATAGGCTCAGTGGAGAGTCAGAGTTTCATGATAGCTCAGCAGTAACAAGATCACCCCCACCAAATTGTCACTGGAGATACAGGAGAGCTGGCATTCTACTCCTGCCCAGCACTAAGGAGAAGCACTCGCCCACCCACACATACACACATTGGGTATTAACAGAGACCAATTAGAGAACTTGAACTTCTACCTCTACCTAGTATAAAGTGATAATGAGGCAGATCCCCTATTCCCCAGCCAAAGCAATGTAAAAATAATCCAGCTAAAACAGGTTTAAACAAGATCCAGAGCCTCACAACATATGAAAATGTCAATTTTGTTAAAAAATTACTCATCATACCAAGAACTAGAAAGACCTCTAGCTGAATGGAAAAAGAAAAGGCAATCAATAGATGCCAGCACTGAGATGACAGAGATGTTAGAATTATCTGACAAAGTCCCAAAAGGAGAGGGCAAATAGGCTGGGGCTGAAAAGAAATAAATGTTGAAAACTCCCAAATTTTGCCTGAGACATAAGCCTACATATTCAATAAGCTTAGCAAACCCCAAACAAGATAAACCCAAAGAAATCCATGCCAAAACACAGCATACTCAAACTTCTGAAAACTAAAGTCTAAAGAGAGTAATGACACTTTTTTTAATAGAGGAGAAACATGTAGAATGACAGCATATTTCTCGTCAGAAACCATGGAGGCCAGAAGAAAGAGGCACAATACTTTTCATGTGCTTAAAGAAGAAAATCATCTACTCAGAATGTTATACCAGTGAAAACTTTCTTCAGGAATGAAATGGAAAACCACATATTCTCAGATGAAGGAAAAAATTTGTCCTCACCAGACCTATGCTAAAAGAATGACTACAGGAAGTTCTCTAACAGAGAGGAAACAATAAAAGAAGGAAGGTTGGAACATCACAAAAGAAGGAAGAACACAGTGAGCTAAAATATGAATAAATACAATAGACTTTACTTACCCTGTTGAGTTTTTTAAATTATGTTTGATGGCTGAAGCAAAATATTATAACAATGTCTGATGTTTTTCTAAATATATGAAGAGGAAATACTTAAGACAAATATATTATAGATGCAGGAAGGTAAGAGGACTTAAAGGGAGGTAATAGTTCTATACTTCACTCAAACTGATAAAATATCAAGACCAGTAGACTGTGATACATCGTAAATACAAACTGTAATACTTAGAACAACCACTATGAAGGCTCAAAAGCAAAATACTCAAAATACTAAAGATATTAAAATGGAATTCTACAAAAATGTCCAGGCAGTCTGCAAAACAGCAGAAAAAAGAAAACAGGGAAATGAAAAACATAGAGAAAAACAGGAAGCAAAAATAAAATGGCCGACTTATGTTCTAACATATAAAAAATTACACTAAATTTAAATATCTAAATATATCAATTAGAGGAGATTGATATCTCTTTAATTTCTGTTACTATTGTCTTCAGCTCTGTTTAGTTCCTTTTCATAATCTCCATCTCTGTGTTGGTATCCTTTTTTTTGTTCATCTATTGTTTTCCTGATTTCCTTTAGTTCTTTGTCCATGCTTTCCTTTAATTCTTTGAGTATATTTAGAACTGTTTTTTTAAAGACTTGGCAATCCCAAGTCTGATCCTCCTCATTGATGGTTTCTAATGCTTTAAAATTCTCCTTTGCCTGTGACATCATTTCCAGTTTCTTTTTAGGTTTTGTAATCTTTTGTTGATATCTGGTTATTTTTATATTTTAGTGCATTATTGCTGACATTTAGACCCTGAGGCTTCTATTCCTTAAGCTTTTATCCAGCTAAGTTTATGACAGAGCTTTCCTTGATTACCAGGAGCTAACAAAAAAAGAGGAGAAAAAAAGAAAGAAAAGTAAACACCTGTCCTAGTCTTTGTAGATTGAACTGTGCAAGTGCTCTTCTTCAGGGCTTATCCATTAGAAAATAGCTGGTAGAGGCTCTTCTGATCAATTCTGCACATGCCTCTTTTCTTGGGCATGCATATGTGGCACTAGGAATTCCTCTGCTTACATGGATATGAATGTTCCATCTTCCCTAAGAAACAGTTTCCTCATGGTCTCAGGCACAGCACTGAACATCCTACAGCCAACAATCCCTTGCCCCCAGTAGCACAACTCGATGGTTCTCCCACGGTGTTCTATAGGAGAGTTTGGTGAGCCAGCTTCCACACACAGGGCATGTTTTAGGACAGTGAGTCACTTAGGCCACCACCAGACAGATCGCACAAGGCATTTGTGCTCCCAGTATGTGCTACCTCTGGAACCAGGACCAGAGATCTGCACTGGGGACATGGGCCAGCTCCTTGTCAACTGGTGAGAGGTGGAAAAAGTGCCACACAGGGTGCCACAAGATCCTACTGGTTTATTTTTTCTTGATTTGGTGCTTACTCTGTTACTGCAGTCCTTTAACTGTTTTCAGGAGCTTTGAGAAAGATGTTTCTGTCAGTTTTTGCTGGTGTTCAAAGCATCTGTTGAGGGGATGGAGCCCTGAGTGTCTTACTCTATCATCTTGATTGGGGCAGGCATGGCTCACAGTTTTGAGGCTAGAAGAAATACAAAATCAAGAATTTAGCAAGGCTTGCTTTCTCCTGGAGTCTGTAGCATTCAGGGCCTGGCTTCTAGCAATCCTTCAGGTCCCTTGTCTTCTATGTCTGCCATGGTGATGTCCTCTGCTTTCATCTACTCTTGTGGTTTTCCTATGACTTCTGGTTTTTGGCTACTCTTGCATTTCTCTGACTTCTAGTTTTTTGTTTCCTCTTTATAAAGCTCTCAGTGATATGGCTTAAGGCTAACTCTGCTTCAGTTCACACATCTTAACTAAAAATAACATCTTCAAAAAGTCCTATTTACAATGGATTCACATCCACAGGGGTGTGGATTAAGATTATCTGTTGAAGTACATAAATCAACCTACCACAATCTCTAACTTGGGAAAATGCTAGAGTGAGGTTTTCTTTTTGATTTTTATTTTTTAGTGGTGTGTGTGTATGTGTGTCTTTGGGTCTTCCTCTCCTGATCCTGTAAGTGTCTGGAGTTATTTCAGCATTTGCTTCTGCTTAATCTCCTATTTCTAAACCTATAAGTGTAAGTAAAGACTTCTGTCTGAATTCGAACAGTTAGCTTTATGAAATTTGGTTTGCTGTTTCTGCCCAGAATAGTCTATGCAAATTTGTATTTCATTTTATTCAAAACCTCTTACATAACATGAAGCTTTTACTGAAGATTTATAATTGTTTCCAGTTTCAAAAGGGCTCAGTAGGTGGTTCTCTGCCCCACAGTTTCAAGGAGAAACAGGAAAGTGGAAAAGACTCTTGATAATACCTGTGTGTAGAGAACATTCAGATAAATTCTAGAGAATCAGTTTTTTAAACAGTTTGTCACATTTAAAGAAGCAAAAAATTAAGCTCAGAAATAAAGTCTGTTGTCCTAGAACAAAAGAGAGAGAATCATTAATATTAAAATATTTAAATAAATGAAGAATCTGAATCTCTTACAGTTTAAATGACTTCCCAAGTTTTACAAAATCTTTGTCAACAGAATCAGAATGGATACTTCTAAGCCACTATGCTTCTATAATAAACTGTTTAGCATTTTCTTTATTTGAACATCACCTAGATATTTGAGAGCCAAATACCACCAAAGTAACTTTCTTGTTTATGGTGAATTATCTGATAAACTATTATCTTCTAAACATAGAAGATAATAGTTTGTCTCATACTCTATTAAGAAATTAATAACCTGGTTTTCCATGTTTTTTTACCATTGTAAAAAGAAAGCATTACTTTATAGTAAATATAGTATATGCACAAATTTTTTCCAAAACAAGTTCTCTTTAAAATAAAAATTTAAAGCATAAGAAAAGGGAGCTTTGGGAGCAGATGTGGCTCAAGTGATTGAGTGCCTGCTTTCCACAAATGAGGTCCCAGATTTGATCCCTGGTACCTCCTAAAAACAAAACAGACAAACGAGAAAACCAACTTGGGGGAGCTGATGTAGACAGTTTCCAACATAGGAGGTCCTGGGTTCATTCCCCGGCCTGGTACCTAAAAAAAAAAAAAAAGCTTCACAGTGTGGGTCAAGTACTTCAAAACTGGAAAGGACTTCAGTATTCATGGAGCAGAGAAAAAAAAGTGAAGCCTATAAAGGTTGCAATCCAAACCTTGCATCTTGCCATCCAACTCTGGTACTAGTCACCTGAATGACCTTGAGTGAGCCATGTGGCCTCACAGGGTTTGGTTTCTCTGAAGTGGGTTGTCAAATTTCATTTTGATCATTACCTGATTTCCTCTAAGATTAAGAGATATTCTTTTAGATTACAGACATGTGTGTGATATTTTCAGTCCAAGTAGATGCACTTATTAAATTGAAAGGACATAATTATCTTTCTAAGCGAGGAAATAAACAAAAGATTGTATAACAAAATATATAACTTGATTCACAAATTCATGCCACCACCACTCTTCACTCCCAAAACCCAGTGGAATGTTCTCAGATAATCACTCTCAAATAAATGTAGGCTTACCCATGTTTCAGGACCTTATGTTTCACAGCCAATTTATGTTGAGGAGACATGTCATTACAACTGGTATTTTTCCAAACAGAGATTAGAATTTTCACTAAGAATTGTTGCACACACCACCCACAGTGTTACCAGATTTTCCTGAATTGCTAAATGGAAAAGAGCCCAATTTAGTACTTAAGTATCATTCCAACTTTCACCAAATATTCTCTAATTTTTTATTTTGTATTACTTGCTAGCTATGCTTTTACAGAATGTTAGAAACAATTTCCTTCTCTTAATTCTAGTAATTTGATCTTTTTTCATTTGACAGACATTTTTCTCCCTTCCTTTTCAATTGATGTAAAATTTGCATGGCTGATGTTGTTTTAAAATTAAATAGTCCATACATAACTATTGCTCTTACACAGTATATAATTACCAGCATCAAACAAAATTGCAGCTGGCTTCCTCCCCTTCCTTTCAACTTAAGAAATATCACTAAGTAATATCAATGGGATAAGGATTTTGCCAAGGCCCATGGGACAAGTATTATGAATTAAATGCAAATCATACATGGATTACAATTCTGTGAAATAAATTCTTAGAAAATTATTAAAGTCTATTTTACTGTCCAAATATTTAATGATGCTGTCATTAGAATATATAATGGTTTAATCAGAAATCATTCATACTCACTGGTTCAAGACTTGAGAAAACTCTCTCAATAAACTCATGTGGAAACTTAAGGATGTGATGTCAGCTATTTTCAAGTGCTATTATAGTATATTAGCATACTATAATGAAGAATGTTATTCTTTAAAATATATTTATAGATCTTTATAAATTTTCAAGTTATTTACATTTATTATCTTTCTTAAGTCACAAAGCAACCCTATGAGGTAAGGGGAGGTCATCTCTGGTCTACAGATGTTATATATGAGGTAATACATGATCACTGCCTGCAGCACAACACCTGGCCCAGAGGAAGGGCTCAATAAAGTGACCTCCAAAATTTGCTGGTAGGTGGAAGTGTTGACCTGGGAGCCAAAGCTTCTGGTTCCCAATCTAGTATTTTCTGTTATAACACCCTGACTCTAAAGACAAAATGTAAACTCCAGTAATGACGTATTAACCAGCCATGATCACCTAACTACAGGGGCAAGAGAGGGCTGCAGTAAGCTCTCAGAAGGACCATTTAGCCATCTCCTTGGGGTTAAAGCCCCATAAACAACAAGCAGATGCTGTTCCCTCTCAGGAAGTGGCACAAATACCTTCAAACCTGATGTAGTTGTACGAGCAGAAGCAGGCTCCCGCATAGTAAGTAGCCAGGCTGCCTGTGCCTGTTATTTTATTTCATTATGGAAATGTTCAATCATACACAAAAAGAGAGGATAATATAAAGACCCCTTCTGTACCATCATGCAGTCTCAATAATCACCAACATTTTGTATTTTTTCTAGCCTTATGAAGCACAAGGCTGCTGGCTACATGGTTTCTAAGAACTCAAGGAGACAAGTTGTCCCAGGAAAAGCTGGAGAAATTGTGGCTCTCACAGATCTCATTTTCTACACATACCCCCAGCTCAGAGATAAATTTACCTCAAGTCCCAAGAACCAAAGTGTTCATAGTGTTGAACAGGTGACCTAATTTCCTTATTAATTCCAATTTAGGTTTATCAGTCCCAAACAGCCTATAACTTGAAAATTTCTTTATCTTAAATATAAATCCATAGACTTGTGAATTCTGCTGCTTCTGAATCCCTGTACCAGTCTACTTGTACAAGTTTTATGTTAATTCTAGTATTCTGACTATTATATTATATTTATTTCTGTGTGTGTCTTATCCTTCCTCTTGGAGCTTAATGAAGATTTTGTATTTCTTTTCATAACTATAATTGTGGCTTTTGCCACAATATGAAAAATAATTGCATATTAAATATTTATTGAATTTATTATGTTCCTCACAAATTTCAAAGCTTAATTCTTATATTATGAAAGTTTAAAATATCACCCTAAATTGAGGTAAAACTATGGTTCTACAAATTATTTAATTTAAAACAACAGAAGAAGATGACTTGACAACTTAAAAAAAAAAAAAATCACTCCACAATTACTCACACTGGCAGGAATAAATGTCTACTCCAAATTCCTAAAAAAACTCACCCTGAAAGTGCATGTGCTTACTTTCCCCTGCTAAACTTTAGGTTATTGTCATATAATGAAATGGTAGTTATATAAATGTCAAATATTAAAATATAAAGTAAAAGTGGCACTTGGCATACATTCCATGACTATCTTTTGATAATCATACTCAGTACTTAGGGGATGCTTTCTTTCAGCAAGTGAAACCCCTCAATAGCACTTTTACTGGACTTTAAAATACTCTGGGGAAAAGGAAAGTCATGTTACCTCCACTTTTAGAAATAAGAAAAGTGAGTCATCAAGGTTAATTTACTGTCAATTTCTGTATCATCCATACAGCCAGTAAATAAACTTTTATTGAGTATGTACTATATTGTAGATGCAACTCTAGGTATTAGAGGTATAAAGATGAATTAACACTGTTCTACCCTGGAAGAAAAGGAAACGAAACTTTAAAGTAAATACAAAGAACTTTTATAGGTATTATAATAAGATGAGTACTGGTTTTATAATAAGATGAGTACTGGTTTTAAAGGAATCCAAAAGTGAAATTAAGCTCTTCCACTGAGTACAGGAGAGAAGGTGCCTTATCAACTGAACTTTGAAAAAATTCCTGGGATATTGACCAAAGATTCACGGCAAAAGAATGAATTCCGGGCCAGAATAAGGGAATAGGGAAAAGGTAGAACATGTTCTCACCATGGAGGAAACGGCCCAGCCCACTGTTGGAACTGCAAGTGGTTTGGAACGGCTGGACATGTAATCACTATCCAACCTCGATCTCAGTATTTTCTATGTCTCCCTTTTATCCCTTTTAGTGCTGGGGACTTAGGACCCCCACCCTCTATTGCTCTTGTTTTTCTCTTCCCTGTGCTTTCAAAAAGGAAACTGTTACTTGGGTAAGGAGCACAACTGTGAATTGCCACCTCTTCCTCAACTCATTGACAACACACCTGCATCCCTTTCCCATTTTCATACGGCCCTGAGTCTAGAAAGCAACATCAAACATCTTTTAATCTCCAGTTAAAAGGAAACACTACCTGAGACAATTTTAGGCAGAACTCCTTGAAGGTGGAGCCTGCTGCTACTAAGGGTGAAAAATGGAGGCATCTGGGCATGAGAGGACACAGAAATTATTTTAAAGTAATCATCTTATCTACATCAGTTGGAGGTGAACTTTGCTTCACAAATGGAAGGAATGACCAAGATAGATTAAAAAAAAATTTTTTTTTTAACTAATAGCTACCCATTTATTGTAACTGCCACATGATGGTTTTGCTTTAAATATTTTATCTCTAATCCTCAAAACAACTATGCAAGGTAGATATTATTTCCCAAAATTTATAACTGAGGTTCAGGGATGCAAAGTCAATATCCCAAAGCCAGCAAATGGAAGAATGAGAATTGTACTCATGTCTGTTTGAGTCCAGAACACATTCTCAAATAAGTCAGGCTGAGGATGAGAAAGAAAGCATTATAGAAAGCAAACATAGCCTACAAGACCTCTGGGACACCATTAAGCATACCAATATAAACATTATAGGAGTACCAGAAGGAGAAGAAAGACAGAAAGGGGTAGAAGGTATTTAAAGAAATAATGACAGAAAACTTCCCAAACTTAGCAAAATATATGAATATGCACATCTAAAAAATGCAGAGACAGAAAACAGGATAAACATGAAGAAAAACATTCCCCATGACATGCTGTTGAAACTGTCAAATGCAAAGGAAAAGGAGAGACTTCTGAAAGCTGCAAGAGAAGAGCAACAAGTTAAGTGCAAGAGAGTCCCCAAAAGATTGAGTGTTGAAATTTCTCATCATAAATCACGGAGACAGGAAGGCAGTGGGCTGAAATACTTAAAGAACTGAGAAAAAAACAACTTCCAAACAAGAATTTTATATCTGGCGAGACTGTCTTTCAAAAATGAGGGTGAGATTAAGATATTCCCAGTTAAACAAAAGCAGAGGGAGTTCATGAACACTAGACCAGCCCTACAACCAATGCTAAAGGGAGTCCTTCACGTAAAGGCAAGGGCACTAGACAGGAGTTCAAAGTAACATGAAGAAATAAACACCTCTAATAAAGATAATCATTTAGGTAATTATAAATATCAATACTACTGTATTGTGTTTTTGATATGTAACTCTACTTCTTATTTCCTACAGCTGCTAAAATTCAAAAGCATAAAAAGTAATGATAGATCTGTGGTTTTTCACATACAATGTACAAACATATAACTTATAAAAATTACCAGAAAAGGTGGAAGGACAGAAGGGTATAAGAACAATGTATAGGAAGCGGCTGTGGCTCAATCAGTAGGGCTCCCGTTTACCATATGGGAGGCCCCGGGTTCGGTTCCCGGGGCCTCCTGGTGAGGGCAGGCCCGCCCGCACAGCGTGGTTGGCTGACCCAGCGAGCACAAGCAGCAGGGGGGAGATAAATGAATGAATAAATAAATAAAATCTTAAAAAAAAAAAAAAAAAAGAACAATGTATGTATATGCTTTTAAAATCAAGTAGGAATAAAATCAAATATGAATGCTACATATAGGATGTTAAATTTTAACACTATGGTAATCACAAGGAAGACATATGAAAAATAATCCAGATAGAAATGAGATTGGACTCCATATGGTAGAACAAAAAAATAAAATAAATATGAAAGAAAGCATTAATAGAAGAATTGAGAGAAAAAAGGTATGAGATTTACAAAGACTAAATAGCAAAATGGCAGAAGGAAATCCAGAACTGTCAGTAGCAACTTTAACTGTACATGGATTAACTCTCCAGTTCAAAGTCAGAGATTGGCATAATGGATTAAAAAAGCATGACCCAACTATATGTTGTTTACAAGAGACACCTTAAATTTAAAGACACAAGCGGTTGAGAGTGAAAGGATGGAAAAATATATACCATGCAAGTAGTAATCAAAAGAGAGCTGGAGTAACTATGTGAATATTAGACAAAATAGTTTAAATTAAAAACAGTTACTAGGGACAAAGACAGTCATTATATACTGATAAAGAGGTCAATTCAACAAGAAGATATAACAATGATAAATATATATGTATCTAACAGCACAACCCCAAAATATATGAAGCAAATACTAACAGTTTTGAAAGAAGAAACATATCATTCTACATTAATAGTAGGAGACTTAAATACACTACTTTCAATAATGGGTAGAGCATCTAGATAGAAAATCAAGGAGGAAATATAAGACTTGACTGATACTCTAAACCAGGGGTTCTTAACAAGGAGTCTGTGAGTTTAAATTTAAATTAAAAAAAAAAAAAAAAAACAAACATTTTTGTGGGGACGTGTGGGTGCAGATGTGATATATTTATTAAATAATACACAGTATAGTGTGGACTTAGTAAGGGGTCTGTGGTTTTCACCTGACTGGCAAAGGGGTCCATAGAACAAGAAAGTTAAAAACCCCTGCTGTAAACCAACTAGACCTAACAACATATTTAGAACATTTCACCCATTAACAACAGAATGCACATTCTTCTAGAGTGTACATGGATCATTCTCCAGTATAGACCATACTCTAGGTCACAAAACAAGTGCAAGTAAATTTTAAAATATTGAAATAAGATAATATATCTTCTCCAACCACAATGGATTGAAACCAGAAATCAACACAGAGAGAAATGGAAAATTCACAAAAATGTGGATATTGGACAACATACTCTTAAACAACCAATGGACTAAAGAGGAAATCGCAAGAGAAATTAGGAAATAATTTGAAGTGAATGAAAATGAAAATACAATATACCAAAGCCTGTGGGATGCAGCAAAGCCAGTGCTGGCAGCCAACTGAGAGTGGAACAGACATCATCCTCCCTGGGAAGAGAGAGGGTGTGGCAGAGGGCAGAGAGTGATTTCTCTTCAGTGAATTTGGCCAGCAGAGTCCACCTTGAATCCCATCTCTTCCCAGACCAGAATCACAGAAAAGTGGAGGTTAAAAGGAACACCTCCATGGAAAGATTTGCCAACAAATGCAATCTACTTGCTAGTTGGGAAACTGCAATGAGAAAAGGCACTTTTAGTAGTCTCTTCTTCTAGTCCTCTAGGAGAGGATATGTGCCCCATTAGTGAGTCTCCGGCCCTATTTTGGTAACTTAAACTGGGCAATTTTAAAGACTTAGAGTTGAACCAAAAATCAAAGAAGAGCTTTGAAAATAAACCACTAGACAAGACAGAAAAAATGACTGTCAGAGTAAATTCACCAACATATTCAGAGGCTTAGACATCAGCAAAAATTACAAGCCATTCTAAGAAAGAGGAAAAGATGGCCCAGCTAAAGGATCAAGCTAAAATCCTGGTGAGAGACATGACTTAAGACAACAAATAAAAGACAATCACACAAATCTCCTAAATCAATTCAAGGAATTGAAGGAAAATTTGGTAAAAGAGATAAAGAATACTAAGAAGACACTGGGTCAGCATAAAGAACAATTTGAAACCCTGAAAAGAAAAGTAACAGAGCTTATGCAAACGAAAGATACAATGGGTGAGATTAAAAATACATTAGATGGGAAAGCGAATGTGGCTCAAGGGATTGGCCTCCCATCTACCATATGGGAGATCTTGAGTTTGGGTTCTTGGGGCCTCCTGGTGAGGGTAAGCTGGCCCACACCCATGGAGAGCTGATGGCCCACGCCCATGGAGAACTGGAGCAGCAAGATGATGCAACAAAGGGAGATAAGCAGACACAGAGGAAATGTGCAGCAAATGGACACAGAGCAGACAGAGAGCACAAGTGGCAAGGGGGAAGGATAAATAAATAAAAATAAAAATAAATCTTTAAAAAAAATACATAAGATGCATATAATAGCAGATTTGAATTGGTAGAGGACAGAAATACAGAAATTGAGGACAGAACATCTGAACTTGAAAAGACAAAGGAGAAAATAATGGAAAAAAAATGGAACATGGTCTCAGGGAATTGAATGACAATGCAAAATGTACAAACATACACATTATTGGTGTCCCAGATGGAGAAGAGAATGGAAAAGGGGCAGAAAGAATATTTTTGAGGAAATAATGATCAAAAACTTCCCAACCCCTTATGAAAGACATAAATATCAATATCTAAGAAGAACAACACACCTCAAACAGAATAAGTCCAAACAGACCTACCCTGAGACACCTACTATTCAGAATGACAAATATCAGAGATAAAATGAGGATTCTGAAAGCAGCAAAAGAAAATCAATGCATCACAAACAAGGCAACCCAATAAGACTACGTGCCGGTCTCTCACCAGAAACCATGGAAGCAAGAAGAAAGAGTATTTAAGGTACTGAAAGAGAAAATCTACCAGCCAAGAATTCTATATCCAGCAAAACTATCCTTCAAAAATGACAGTGAGTTTAAAGTCTTCACAGACAAAAACTGAGAAAGTATGTTACAAAAAGACCAGATTTACAAGAGATACTAAAGGGAGTGCTACAGCCTGAAAGGAAAAAAACAAGGGCAAGAGACTTGGAGAAGAGTATAGAAAAGAAGATTAATAGGAATGGTAACTTAAAGGGTAGAAAGAGAGACAATATTAAGATACAACAATGGAAAGCCAACAATGGATAAAATGGATAAAGTAAGTGATGTCTTTACAGTAATAACATTGAATGTTAATGGATTAATTTCCCAATCAAAAAACATAACTGACAGAATGGATTTAAAAAATATAAGCCATCTCTATGCTGCCTAAAGAGACTCACCTGAGACGTAAGGACAAAACTAGGTTGAATGTGAAAGGTTGAAAAAAGATATTCCATGCAAATAGTAACCAAAAAGATCATAATGGTGTTACTAATATCAGATAAAAATAGATTTTAAAGGCAAAACTCTTATAAGAAATGAAGATTGACATTATATATTAATAAAAGGGGCAATTCACCAAAAAGAAATAGCAATAATAAATATTTATGCAACTAACCTGGGTGCCCCAAGATACATGAGGCACACACTGGCAAATGTGAAGAGAGAAATAGATTTCTCTATAATAATAGTTTGAGACTTCAATACACCATTGTCAGTATTGGATAGAACATCTGGGCAGAGGATTAATAAGGAAACAAGAGAGCTTGAATAATATGATAAATGAACTAGACCTAAGAGACATGTATAGAACAATTCATCCCAAAACAGCAGGATATACATTCTTTTCAAGTGCTCATGGAGACTTCTCCAGGATAGACCATATGTTGTGTCACAAGACAGGTCTCAATGAATTTTAAAAAATTTAAATTATACAAAGCATATTTTCTAACCAGAATAGAATGACTGTAGAAATCAATTAATGGAAGGAAAAAGGGAAATTCACAAATATATGGATATTAAACAACATACTCTTAAATAACAAGTGGGTCAAAGAATAAATTGCAAAAGAAATCAGTAAATATCTCAAGATGAGTGAAAATGAGAACAAAACAAATCAAAATCAAATGGATGCAGCAAAGACAGTGATTAGAGGGAAATCTTTAGCCCTAAATGCTTACATTAAAAAAGAAGAAAGAGCTAAAATCAAAGACCTAATTGTTCATCTGGAGGAACTAGAAAAAGAACAGCAAATTAATTCCAAACCAAGCCAAAGGAAAGAAATAATAAAGATCAGAGAAGAAATAGATAAAATCGAAAATAAAAAAACAATAGAATCAACAAAACCAAAATTTGATTCTTCAAGAAGATAAACAAAATCAACAACCTTTATCTAGACTCATAAAGAAAACAAAAACCAGAAGCTCCAAATAAATAAAATCAGAAATGAGAGGGGGGACATTACCACTGACTCCACAGCAATAAGAGAGATCATAAAAGGAAACTATAAACAACTGTATAATAACAAACTAGACAACATAGATGAAATGGACAAATTCCTAGAAACACATGAACCGCCTACACTAACCCTAGAAGAAATAGAAGACCTCAACAAACCAGTAACGACTAAAGCAATGGACACTGTCCTCAAAAACCTCCCAAAGATGAAAATCCAAGACCAGATGTTTTCATAGGTAAATTCTACCAATCATTCAGTGATGATCTAATACGAATCTTGCTTAAGTTCTTGCAAAATAAAATTGAACACGAAGACATACTACCAAACTCATACTATGAAGCCAACATCACCCTAATACCAAAATCAAGTAAAGATACAATGAGGGAAGTGGATGTGGCTCAAGCAATTGAGTTCCCCCCTACCACATGGGAGGTCCTGGTTTCAGTTCCCCATGTCTCCTGGAAAAGATGAGCATGATGGTGAGCTGACACAACAAGATGGTGCAACAAGAAGACACAAAGAGGAAAGACAATGAAAGACACAACAAAGCAGGGATCTGAAGTGGCTCAAGCCATTGATTGCCTCTCTTCCACAAGGGAGGTCCCAGGTTCAGTTCCCAGTGCCTCCTAAAGAGAAGACAAGCAGACACAGAGGGCACACAGCAAATGGACACAGAGAGCAGACAGCGAGTACAAAACAATGGGGGGGGTAATGTATAAATAAAATCTTTTTTTAAAAAAGATACAATGAAAAAAAGAAAATTATAGACCACTATCTCTAATGAATATAGAACAAAAATCTTCAATGAAATATTTGCAAACTGCATCCAAAAGCACATTTAAAAAATTATTCACAATGGTCAAGTGTGTTTTACCCCAGGTATGCAAGACTGGTTCAACACAAGAATACGGATTAGTATAATAAACCTCATTAATAGATGGAAGAAGAAAAATCACATGATCCTCTCAATTAACACAGAAAAGGTATTTGACAAAATACAGCATCCTTCCTTGATAAAAACACTCCAAAAGATGAATAGAAGAAAGCTTTCTCAATATGGCAAAGTGTATATATGAAAACCCCACAGCTGGCATTGCACTCAATGGGAAAGTCTTAAAGCTTTCACTGGGATTGGGTTCAAGATAAAGATGCCCACTGTCACCACTGTGATTCAATATTGTGCTAGAAGTCACCCAAATAGAAGAGGACAAAATAAAACTCTAGCTATTTCCTGATGATATGATCCTATATCTAAAAAATCCCAAAAAATCCACAACAAAGCTACTAGAACTGATAAATGAAATCAGCAAAGTGGCAGGACACAAAATTAATATGCAAAAATCAGCATTCCTATACACTACTGATGAGCAATCTGAGGAGGGAGTCTGAAAAAAATTCCATTTATAATAGCAACTAAAATAATCAAATATTTAGGAATAAACTTGTCCAAGGGCATAAAGGACCTGTATTCCAAAAACTATAAAACGTTGCTAAAAAAAAAATACAAAGAAGACCTAAATAAATGGAACAACATTTTGGGATGCATATGACAAAACAGATGAACCTTTTGTACATGATGTTGAGACAGACATGAAAGGACAAATATTGTATGATCTCACTAATATGGACTAAATATGATGAGTAAACTCACAGAGGTGAACTGTAGAATTTAGTTTACTAGGAAATAGAATGTGGCTTGAGAATGGTAGCTGATGGTTAATGTTTGCAGAATTTTTAATAAGATTGTGAAAATGAATAGAGTTGATGGTAACACATTATAGTGAGTATAACTAACACTGCTGATTTATAAATGTGTGGCTGAAAGGAGTAATCTGTGTATATAAATATCAGTTTAAAGGAAGTTAGAGAATAATCTAGAGCAGGGGTTCTTAACCAGGGGTCCATGAACCCCCAAGGGGTCTGTAGAAAGATTTCAGGGGGTCCGTGAACTTGAATTGAAAAAAAATCAACTTATTATCTTTATTTTCTCTGACCTCTAACTGAAATCTGGCATTTTCTTCACTTATGAATGTATGCAATAAATTACAATAGTATTCATTTCACCTGACTGGCAAAGGGGTTCATGGAACAAAAAAGGTTAAGAACCCCTGATCTAGGGTATGTTCAAAATAGTGATTTCAGTGGTGGGTGAAAATTGTGGTTAATAGTATAAATACAAGAATTTCCTTTTCCCAAGTGTTAAGAACACAGTGATACATGGGAAAATTACAACTAATATAACTTATGGACAATAGTTATCAGTAATAGTGTAACATTTTGCAGCAATGGCAAAGAAGATATTATATCAATTCTAAGAGACAACAATAGCAGAGTTTAAAGGGGTATGGGACTTTTCCTTTTCAAGTAATGAAAACCTTCTAATATTGACTGAGGTGATAGCACAACTCTGTGA
Source organism: Tolypeutes matacus (assembly GCA_026826555.1). Lineage (NCBI taxonomy): Eukaryota > Metazoa > Chordata > Mammalia > Cingulata > Chlamyphoridae > Tolypeutes > Tolypeutes matacus. Next base: position 10,368,784 of record JAKSZT010054466.1, on the reverse strand, counting down.
TGATAACGAGAGCCCCTGAGTTTGAATAGATTTGAATAGTTTGTACAAAGCATGGGACTGTATAACACAGTGAATCCAGTGGTGGAAGATGGACTGTAGAACAAATATGAGAACATTCTCTCATAAACTAAAACAAATATACAATACTAATATAGGGTGTTAATAATTGGGTGGGTTGGGGGGGAAATACACCAAACGTAAGATATGGGCTATAGTTAGTAGTAATACTTTGCCGCTGCTCTTTTGTAGCTTGTATGAAATGTTTCACAAGAATGCAAGGTGTTGGTGGTAGGGTGGTGTATGGGATCCATGTATGATGATATGCATGTTTGTTTTGTAAATTCACAACTTTTACTATACACTTACCCTTTATGTATGTGCATATATGAATGACATACTTCAATAAAATGTTATTTTAAAAAAACAAGAGTGGGAGGTGTGGGAGGTGGGGCATATGGGAATCACTGTATTTTTTGTGTAACATTTATGTAATCTAAGTATCTTTTAAAAAATAAAAATAAATAAAAAAAAATACAAGAAAGACTTCAGAAACTCAGAGACTAAACCTCAAAACTGGAAGAACTAGAAAAAGAAGGGCAAATTATACCCAAAGAGAGCAGAAGAAAGGAAATAACTAAGGTTAGAGCAATGATAAATGAAGTAAAGAAAACAATAGAGAGAATCAACAAAACTAAAATTTCGTCCTTTGAAAGGATTGTTAAAATTGGCAAAGCTTTAGCTAGACTGACAAAGAAAAAAGAGAGAGATGACACAAATAATAAATATCAGAAAAGGAAAGGGGGCATTACTATTGACCTCAGTTCTCATAGGGCAGGTCTTTTGTTGATGAGCTGTCTCAGTTTTTATTTATCTGTGCACATTTTAAATTCTCCCTCACTTTTGAAGGACAGTTTTGCTGGATAAAGAATATGGATCTGGCAATTTTTCTCTTTTAGTACCTTAAATATATCATACCACTGCCTTCTTACTTCCATGGATTCTGATGAGAAATTGGCACTTATCCTATTGAGGATCCACTTTATGATGAATCACTTTTCTTTTGCTGCTTTCAGAATTCTCTCTTTAACTTTGTCATTTGACATTCTGATTATTAGTATGTGTCTCATAGTGGGTCAATTCTGTTTGGATTATGTTGCACTTTTTGGACATGTGTATTTATCTCTTTCATATATGTTGGGGAATTTTCAATATTATTTCTGTACCTTTTCCCTTCTCTTTTCCTTCTGGGACACCCATATTGTTTGTATGCTTCACACTGTCACTCAAGTCGCTGAGACACTGCTCAATTTTTAAAATATTTTCTCTATCTGTTCTTCTGACTGTATGATTTTAATTGTACTGACTTTTGGTTAACTGATTCTTTCTTCTGCCTGCTCAAATCTGTGGTTGTATGCCTCTAGTGTATTTTAATCTTTACTATTGTACCTTTCATCCCCATAATTTCTATGTTTTTTTTTTTTTTTTTTTTTTTTTTTACCGGGAGGTCCCGGGGATCGAACCAGGGTCCCTCCATATGGGAGATGGACACCCAACCATTTGAGCCACATCCGTCCCCCTATTGTTTTTTTTTTTTTTAAACTGTTGAATTCTTCTTTATGCTCACACATTGCTTTCTTAATATCTTTTAGCTCTATATCCACCATTCATTCATTTCTATCCATATTTTCCATTATCTTCTTGAATTGATTTGGGAGATTTGTTTGAACTTCTTTGATTAGCAGTTCCAAATGCTCTGTTGGAACGTCAACTGAAGTTTTAATTTGTTCCCTTAATATGACTTGTAATTTTCTATTGGTGTCTGGCATCAGATTATTTTGATGTATTAACTCTGAAAGTCAGTCTCTCCTTCTTGTTTGAAGTTTTATTGTTGGTCGACTTTGGGGTAAGGCTTTTCTTTGTTGGTTTGTGCAACTTATTCTGGACATTTAGAGTAGCCCATGTTTAAACATGGAAGTAGTCCTATCCAGTGGTGACATTTTGTGTATCTCTATTGCCAACTCACGCCATGGACTCTCAATGGCCTCTTGATTATTGGAAACAGAATCATTAGTGCCCTTGAATCTAATCAGAGTAGAGAGCCATTTGTAAAAATCCCAGAGCCAATTTAGAAATCCCATTTTTAAGATTCTATTTCACAAGAACCACTCCTGACATCAAGTTGTATTAGTCAGGGTTCTCTAGGGATACAAAACCTAAAGTAGATTTCTGTAAATAGTATGAGATTTTATAAATTGCCTCACGTGACCATAAGGATTCACAAGTCCAAATTTTGTAGGGCAGGCTGCAATCCAGGGACTCTTATGAAGATCCTTATGAGTTCCCCAGGAGATGCTGGTTGTCTGAAGTAGAGATGAAAATTCTCTCCCTTAATGCTGAAATAACTTTTCATTCTAAGGCCTTCAAATGATTGAATGAGACATCACTCATTGCTGATGGCAATCTCCTCAGCTAATTGTGGATATAATCAGCTATCTATGCAACAACTCACTGATGATTAAAGTCCACAAAGTGCCCTTGTATTACAATTTGCCCAGTGCTTGTTTGACAAAAAAACTGGGCACCATTACCTAGCAAAGTTGACACATTAGCTTAACCATCACAGGAGAAGAATATTATTGTTTCACATAGGTTGAAGTTACCATGTTGCAATTCCAGACTCTCATCCTTTATGGAGCAGAGAAATCATAATTCTGATATAATTCTATCCAAGACCATTCATGTTTCTGCTAGTTCCTTCCACACTTGATTAGTTTCAACAAACATCATTATTCCTTGGAGTTTCATGATATCTTACCAAATTCAACCGTCATCTTATATTACATTAGTCAGTGTTTTCCAGATAAACAGAACTGACAGTATATATACATATTTATTATAGAACTTGGGTCACAAGTCCGTGGGGATTGGCAAGTCTGAATTCTGTAGAGCAGTCTGCAGGTTAGAAACTCTGATGAAGGGGAAGTTGAATTCCTCAGCAGAAGTTTGCTCAATGAAGTAGAGGCAGAAATCCTTTCTGACTGCTGAAATCCTCAATTCTGTCTTTTAAGACCTCCAACTGATTTAATAAGGAGAATCCCCTCATTACAGAGGACAATCTCCTTTTTTGATTATAGATGCAATCATCCATAGATACAATCAACTGACTACATAAAATCCTATGAAATACCTTTGCAGTAACAATCAGAGCAGTGCTTTCCTTACCAATTAGACACTATAACCAAGTCAAGTTGACACACAAAATTAACCATCACAGATACCATTATCATTTTCTCAGCCACACATGCTAATTATTCATATGAAAGGAACCATAGCAGTAATTCATTTTGTTTTATAAACAGGATTCATGTCCTGGCTCTCTCAATATCTAGCTCTATGACTTGGGAAAGTTATTCAATCTCTCTGGATCTATATGCTCTTCAATATGATAGAAAGGAGACAACATAGCTAAATCCACTTCACAGGGTTTCATTAACACCACATATGTGTGAAAAAGCTCATGTGATAAGGTAAGAAGAGTTTGTATTCTACAAGAAAGGAAGAAATAAAACAAAATTAAAATTACTCCTCCCCTATAATTTAGGGATAGAACACATAGGGAAAAGTCATTCTATTGTGATAAAAATAAGAGACATACTATAAAATAATGAGAATGATTTTTAAAACACATGCCAGAAGTTGTACATCCAAATTATTATTTTCCTCTTCAAAGTACTTTTGTAATATTATCATTTTCTAAAATATTTTGGCTTACTCATTTTCAAGCCCACGAAGCATTCTTTTATATGCAGATTTTAAGAATTCTTGTCCTTTTCACCTTAGAATTTAGTTTTTGAACTAGATTTGAATACAACGTTTTACACTAAATAACTGCCCATTAATTGGAAAGTGCTTTATACACTGGAATAATTTAAAGCTGTAAAATGATAGTGAAAAAAAATGAATGTGGAAACTCTTTATGTATTGATATGAAATGGTCACCATGAATTTTCCTTAATAAGAAAAAGCAAGTTGAGGAATTATGCAAAGCATATCACCTTTTGTGCTAAATAATAATAATAAAGGGAGGCAAATATATATATGTTTTGCTTGTATTTGCTTAAGATATATTTTAAAGGATATCCAAGAAAGAAACTTTGGTTGCTTTGGGGTCAGAAAATCAAGTGAATGTATTACTATACAAATTAATGAAATGAAATTTTTATTTCTCAAGAATTCAAGTTTCAGGTTTAAAAAATTGAATAATAGATTAGAAAATCAAGCCGGACAATTTTTATGGATGAGACTAAAAATAAGTAAATTAGAGAGATTTTCTTATTAAACTCATAAATTGACTTCTTGTGGGAGTAATTTTAAAAATTCTTTTTCTGGAAGTATACATTCTAGTATGCTTTTTTTTTTTCAAGTGCAATATTTTCATCACCTTGTAGTCATGCTTTACGTATAATTAAGTGTATAAAAATATATCTACTAGGAGAAAACAGTGTTTTACTTTCTCATAATGTTGTCAATTATCATTACAAAATACATTACAACTTTTATATTTCCAAATAAACAAGTTCTCTTTTATAACAGAATTAATCTGCTTTTGAAATCTAGCATATCAGATGAATTATGAATAATGTATAAAGCTTCTGGCAGTAAAAAAAATTCTTTCAAAATTATATAAATTTCCATCTGTACTTAGCATTATTGACTATGATTATCAACTTTGTATAGTATGTGCATATGTGCATGTGTGTGTGTTTTCAAAATCTGTGTAATGATTACCAGAGCCTTTTGTTCCTCTTCATCTGTGGTTGTCTATGTGTTTGGTGCATATGTCTAACATATTTCGGTATGTATGTTATGTATATTCATTCATGAGCACACTGACACTCATTTAAAACAATTGGGCTTGCTATTGGTAGCAAGAAAAAAAAGTGTGTTATTAGACTTATTTTAATACCAGTATCTACTATTATCTTTAAAACAGAATACATCTGGCATTACTAAGGATAAAAGTATAAGAATGGTAAATCACTCTTACTTTCAAGGACTGAAAACCCTTTCTAATAGTTAACTGAAAAAAATGTATAAAACTGTGAAACACATAAAAATGGTATGTAACAAATAGTAAAACATAATGGAAGTTTAACTGTTAAAAGAATAAAACCTGCTAAATGAATAATAGCAACAGCCAAGCCGGCTATGATTTCATGCTTTTCCATTGTAAAATGTAGGAATCCATTCACATATAATAATTCCAGAGGGAAAGTTTCACAGTTTCAAGATATTTATGGAGTAACAAGTCAGTGTCAATAGACTCCTCCCCCATTTTGAAGACAAACAAAACCTGCTGCTGCTGCACATTCCTGAGTAAAATAAAGATTAAATAAGCCTCCAAAGAATTAGAAATGCTTAGCTATCTGTTTTCTAGATTCATCTGCTCTAAGCCCATGTAAAATACAGCCACACAGGAACACAAAAATAAATATTTGTTATGATGAGGGGACACATCTTGTCAGAATCTGCTCATCTGCATGATGTTGGAGAGCTCCATATTTTGTTTCTCTAGTTTACTTTGCATACACTTCCTTGAGGAGACGGAATTAGTGTATTTTGCAAAAAATTGCTCCTTTCTTTTTCATTCTAACAAAAATGGAACTCAATTTACATTTGGCAGAAATAATCAAACTGGGAAAGCTCTCTTACCTTCCTCGCTAATTCCCTATAGTAGATGGATTGCACTATTGGCCTTATTCTTTATGTGGTTTTAGAGTTCCTCCCATTAAAATGGAGTATATTTCCACACCCACACCGTGACTTTATTTGAACAAAAGAATAAGGTAGAAGTCATGGTGCCCTTGTTCCAAAACTAAGCCTCAAGACGTCTTGCACATTTGCAATTACTCTCTTCCATCTCTTCCATCATTATGAGAGGAACATGTGGGGGCTAGCCTCCTGGCCATAAAAGGAGAACAAGGAGAGACACATGGTGGCACCTTCAGTCAACTGCAGACATGGGAATGAGCCCAGCAAAGACCTGAAAAACTCCCCAGATGAGTTCAGCCTAGATAAGCTGACATCCAACCTCATAAAAAATAACACAGGTTTGTTGTTTTTAAGCCACTGAATTATGGAATGATTTGTTACACAGCAATGGCTAATTGATATCTTCCCCCACTACTTTTTGCCATTTCCCTTTTCTATGTGAATGTACCTCGTGATCATTTTGCAGACTTATCAGCCACAGAAGCGTATTAGCAATATAATAGAAGTATTTCTTTAGACTAGGAGTCCCAGTTTCACTTCAGGTTTTAAAAACTCTAATACTCTATAAAGAACTCTTTAAGTACCATATGACATGGAGATATTCAAGTTCTTATTTAGGTACCTCTTTAGTCAAGTAAATTCATCTCAGTGACATGATAGTATTCAAGAAGAAATGATCACATAATGCAAGATATTTGAATTATTAAAAGTTTTATATACTCTGACTTCATGAAGCTATATGCTCAATTTTTGCAAAAAGTTTCTACATATCTATTTATAGGCAGACAGAATAGCTTGGGACAAACCCTTGGTCTGGCTCACTCATAGGCCAGAGGCTCCATGTCTGAGAAGACCCAAGGCCACTGCCTGCCCAGCACAGTGCCTGTGAAGTAGGTGTTGTTCTGAGAAAGCAGGCCACTAGCCGATATATCCTCCAGCTCCGGAGCTGTAGCACGGAGGTCTGCCCAGAGGAGAGGCAAGCCACAAGAACAGAGCGCTCAAAATATCTCCCCAAGGAAACTGGCTTTATTACGAAGAAAGAGTGGGGAAATTCAAGCCTAAGGTGCTCTCAAAAATGATGGAGATTCTGCTGGCAAGCAAGTAATTAAGAGGAGGTTGGTAGCTGCACAAAGCAACAAGCTAAACAAGAGACCAGTTAGATTGTACCAGAGACAACCAGAGAAAAAGACAGCTAAAAAGAGCCTTTTAAAGGTGAGAACAAGCCTCAAAGACTGGCATCAAAAATTACCCCTGCAACACAAATGCCAATTGAAAGGAAACGAAAGTATACCAGAGTGATTTCAGTGGTGGATGAAGATTGTGATTTATATTCTCTTTATAAGAATGTTCTTCTTTTACAAAGTGTTAATATTTTGATACATGGATAAATTACAACTAATGTAGCTTATGGATGATAGTTAATGTAATAAAATATTTTTACAGCATTGGCAAAGAAGAAATATCAATTCTATGAGACAACTATAGAGGGGTATAATGGGGTATGGGAGTGTTCCTTTTGGAGTAATGAAAATGTTCTAAAATTAACTGAGGTGAGGACAGTACAATTTTGTGATGGAAATGAGAGCTACTGAATGTACAGCTTGAATGGATTGTACAAAACATGAGGCTCTATAACACACGGAATCCAGTGGTGGAAGATGGACTATTGTTAACAGGACATATATGAGAATGTTCTCTCATGAAGTATAACAAATATACAATACTACTACAGTGTGTTAATAATCGGGTGGGTTGGGGGGAAAATACACCAAATTTAAGATATGGACTATAGGTAGTAGTTATATTTTGATGATGTTCTTTCATAATCTGTAAGAAATGTTTCACAACAATGCTAAGTCTTGATAATGGGGTGATGTATGGGAGCCCTATATGATAATATACATATTTGTTTTATAAGTTCACATCTTTTACTATACACTTATTGTTTATGTATGTGCATGTATGAATGATATAATTCAATAAAATTTTAGTAAAAAATAAATTACCCCTTGTACTAGTCAGGTTTTTCTCAGGAAACAGAATCAACAGGAGATTATCTGTCAATAAGATGAGATTTTATGAGTCTCTCACATGACCGTGGGGATGCACAAGTCCAGGTTCCACAGGCAGGCTGCAAACCAGGGGCTCTGATGAAAGTCCAATGAAAAGTCCTTGATGAGTTTCTGGGAGAAGTTGGTTGTCCAAAGACGAGCTGGGAAATTCTGCCTGAATGTTAAAATCACTATCACTTTTAAGCCATTTAACTGATTGGATAAAAGTGTCACCCATTGCAGATGCAATCTCCCTGATTGATGCAGATGTAATCAGCCATCCATGCAGTAAATTCACTGGTGATCAAAGTCCATAGATGGGGACGGATGTGGCTCAAATGGTTGGGCGTCCGTCTCCCATATGGAGGGACCCGGGTTCGATACCCGTAAAAAAATAAAAATAAAAAAAATAAAAAAAGTCCATAGATGCTCTTGTATTACAATTAGCCCAGTGCTTCCTGGACCTAACACCTGGACACAATTACCTGGCCAAGTTGACACATTAGCCTAACCATCATAGTCCACCCCTTGTCAACTCAGCAACCATACACATTACCCTAAACCATACTTAGTCTCTAAGTAAAAACAATAACAGACAAGCATACATATATATTCCTGCCTAACAATGTTCAACTCCCCTGCGTACAACCGGAAACGCATTAATTCCCCACAGAATAGGGTGCAAGTCCATGGGTAATAGTCACTCTTAAACTTGACATACTTAAATATTATGACATGAAATTAGTACAACTTTTAATATGATAGGGGAAAAGGTTGGGGAAGAAAACAAAGAAATTCATTTGGTGTACGTGTACAACCATACTCATTAACGAGACAAGGGAGAAGGGTTCGTGACTACTACAGTCCTCATTTCTGTAACTGGTCACGTGTCGAAGTTCATATTTATCACTACCTTCTTCCACTACCCAATCCATGTTCCCATTACCTTCAGCAAGCACTTCAGCTGGCCATGGTTCTTTGTCTGGTGGGGTGACCCACACTTTCATTCTCGAAGATTCTAGGCCATTGTTAGTCCTGCTTGAATTGGTTTGTTGCAATTTTCCATTGACTTTAATCACAGGGCATGGCAGTACTAGGAGACACCCTGGAGGATCTCCTGCATCCCAGGCAAACTCTTCTTTAGCCCCATTATGTAGATGTACTCCTATTTCCCCTTGATAGTCAGGATCAATCACCCCAGCCAGTACAGTAATTCCCTTCTTTGCCTGTTGATTCACAGGTAAGAGGAGCCCAAAGTGGCCAGGTGGCAGTCTTAACTTCCACTTCAATGGAATCGTTGTGTTCCCTGGTGGCAGCACTCCTCCTTTTGGGACTAAAACCTGTAGACCAGCAGAGCTTAATGTTGCAGGGACAGGAAGCAAAAATTTTCCTAGTGGGTCACAAGGGGTAATAGTGAGTGGTGCCACTCCCATTTCCACCCCTTGATTCCTGGACCCATGAATCCTGGCTATGGGAGAAACAGCACCATAGAGAGGATTCTGATTTAGAGCATACACAGCCTCCTGGAGAACATTGCCCCAGCCTGCAAGGTATTGCCACCTAGTTGGCATCATAATTGAGTCTTCAAAAGGCCATTCCACCATTCTATTAATCCAGCTGCTTCAGGATGATGGGGAACATGGTAAGACCAGTGAATTCCATGGGCATGAGCCCATTCCCACACATCATTTGCTGTGAAATGGGTTCCTTGATCAGAAGCAATGCTGTGTGGAATGCCATGGTGGTAGATAAAACATTCGGTAAGTACACGGATGGTAGTTTTTTGAAGAAGCAATGTGTGCCGGAAATGCAAACCCATATCCAGAGTATGTGCTTATTCCAGTTAAAAACAAATCACTGCCCCTTCCATGGTGGAAATGGCCCAATATAGTCAACCTGCCACTAGGTAGCAGGCTGGTCACCTCGAGGAATGGGGCCATATCGGGGGCTGAGTGTGGGTCTCTGCTGCTGGCAGGTTGGGCATTCAGTAGTGGCTATAGCCAAGTCAGCCTCGGTGAGGGGAAGTCCATGTTGCTGAGCCCATGCGTAACCTCCATCCCTACCTCCACTTTGTTCATGAGCCCATTGGACAATGACAGAAGTGGCTGGGAAAAGAGGCTGAGCATTGGCCATAGAGTGGGTCATCTTATCTACTTGATTATTAAACTCTTCCTCTGCTGAAGTCACCCTCTGGTGAGCATTCACATGGGACACAAATATGTTCATGTTTTTTGCCCACTCAGAAACGTCTATCCACATACCTCTTCCCCAGACCTCCTTGTCACCAATTTTCCAATCATGTTCCTTCCAAGTCCCTGACCATCCAGCTAAACCATTGGCAACAGCCCATGAATCAGTGTACAAATGCACCTAGGGCCATTTCTTTTTCCAAGCAAAATGAACAATAGGTGCACTGCTCGAAGTTCTGCCCACTGGGAGGATTTGCCCTCACTGCTATCTTTCAAGGATGTCCCAGAAAAGGCCTGCAGTGCTGCAGATGTCCACTTTTGGGTGGTACCTGCATTTCATGCAGAACCATCTGTAAACCAGGCCTGAGTTTTCTCATCCTCAGTCAACTGATTGTAAGGGACTCCCCAAGAGGCCAAAGCTGTGGGCTGGGAAAGAGAAGGTAACATGGCAGGGGTGGTGACAGGGATATTTGGGCTACTTCCTCATGTAACTTATTTGTGCCTTCAGGACCTGCTCGAGCCCTATCTCGTATAAACCATTTCCACTTTATTATGGAGTGCTGCTGTGCACGTCCAACTTTATGGTTTGGTGGGTCAGACAATACCCAGCTCATGAAAGGCAACTCGGGTCTCATGGTAACTTGATGGCCCATGGTTAAGCGTTCAGTCTCTCCTAAGGCCCAGTAGCAAGCCAAAAGCTTCTTCTCAAAAGGGGTGTAGTTATCTGCAGAGGATGGCAAGGCTTTGATCCAAAATCCTAAGGGTCTGCGTTGTGATTCCCCTATAGGGGCCTGCCAAATATTCCAGACAGCATCTCTATTTGCCACTGAAACTTCCAGCACCATTGGATCTGCTGGATCATATGGTCCAAGTGGTAGTTCAGCTTGCACAGCAGCCTGGACCTGCCGCAGGTCCTCCTCTTTTTTTGGTCCCCAATCAACACTAGCAGCTTTTCTAGTCACTTGGCAAATGGGCTGGAGTAGCACACCCAAATGAGGAATGTGTTGTCTCCAAAATCTGAAGAGGCAAACTAAGCATTGTATCTCTCTTTTTTTTTTTTGGTCGTAGGAGGGGCCAGGTGCAACAGCTTATCCTTTACTTTCGAAGGGATATCTTGACAGGCCCCATACCACTGGACACTTAGAAATTTCACTGAGGTGGAAGGACCCTGTATTTCTGTTGGATTTTTCTCCCATCCTCTCTCACACAAATGCTTTACCAATAAATCTAGAGTCTTTGCTACTTCTTGCTCAGTAGGTCCTATCAACATGATATCATCAATATAATGGACCAGTGTGATGTCTCATGGGAGGGAGAGATGATCAAGGTCCCTGCAGACAATATTATGACATAGGTCTGGAGAGTTGATATATCCCTGAGGCAGGACAGTGAAGGTATACTGCTGGCCTTGCCAGCTGAAAGCAAACTGTTTCTGGTGAAACATTCTAATGACAATTTTGAAAAACACATTTGCCAGATCAACAGCTGCATACCAGGTACCAGGGAAAGTGTTGATTTGCTCAAGCAATGATACCACATCTGTGACAGCAGCTGCAATTAGAGTCACCACCTGGTTAAGTTTACGATAATCTACTGTCATCCTCCAAGATCCACCTGTTTTCTGCACAGGCTAAATAAGAGAGTTGAATGGGGATGTGGTGGGAATCACCACCCCTGCCATCCTTCAAATCCTTGATGGGGGTACTAATCTCTGCAATTTCTCCAGGAATCTGGTATTGCCTTTGATTTACTATTTTGCTAGGCAGGGGCAGTTCTAGATACTTCCACTTGGCCTTTCCAACGATAATAGCCCTCACTCCACAAGTCAGGGATCCAATGTGGGGATTCTACTGGTTACTATGTCTATTCCAATTCTGCGACCGTGGAGATGCACAAGTCCAGGTTCCACAGGCAGGCTGCAAACCAGAGTTTCTGATGAAAATCCAATGAAAGGTCCTTGATGAGTTTCTGGGAGAAGTTGGCTGTCCAAGGATGAGCTGGTAAATTCTCCCTGAATGTTGAAATCACTATCCCTTTTAAGCCATTCAACTGATTGGATAAAAGCATCATCCATTGCTGATGCAATCTCCCTGATTGATGCAGATGTAATCAGCCATCCATGCAGTAAATTCACTGGTGATCAAAGTCCATAGATGCTGTAACTTGTATTACAGTTAGCCCAGTGCTTGCCAGACCTAACACCTGCATACAATTACCTGGCCAAGTTGACACATTAGCCTAACCATCACAACCCTACAAAGGGGCCAAAGTTTATTGGATCAAATATGAAATTAAGAAAACAATTTCATTTATAATTTTGTCAGAAGAATAAAATTCTTAGGAATAAATTAAACAAAATAAGTGAAAAATGTATACTCTGAAAACTACAAAACATTGCTGACAGCAATGAAAGAAAACTTAAATAAATGGAACAATAGCCCATATTCATAGATTAGAAAAGTTAATATTGTTAAGATGGCTGCATTAGTCAGCCAAAAGGGTGCTGATGCAAAATACTAGAAATATGTTGGCTCTTATAAAGGGTATTTATTTGAGGTAGAAGCTTACAGTTACCAGGCTATAAAGCATAAGTTATTGCCCTCACCAAAGTCTATTGCCACGTGTAGGGGCAAGATGGCTGCCGATATCTGCCAAGGGTTCTTGGGTTTCACTCTTCCTGGAGCTCCATTTCTCTCTGGGCTCAGCTGCTGTGCTCTCTCCACAAAGCCAGCTGTAGACTATCAGGCGAATGTCTCTGTCTCTCTCCCCGGGGCTTCTGCAGTGTCTTAGGATCCATCTCTATTCCTCTGTGTTCTTCTCCTGTGTGTTTACTTCCCAGGCTCCAGCTCAAAACTCAGCATCAAAACTCCAACTCTGTCCTTTGCCAGGTCTTTTATCTGTGAGTCCTCACCCACCAAGGGATGGGGACTCAACACCCTACTGACGTGGCCCAATCAAAGCCCTAGTCATAATTTAATCATGCTCAGAGACCAGTTTACAAACATAATCCAACATCTTTTTTTGGAATTCATAAATAATACCAAACTGCTATAATGGCAATACTCCTCAAATTTATCTGTGGATTTCATGTAATCCCTGTCAAAATCCTAGCTGGCTCTTTTTGCAAAAATTGACAAGATGATTCCAAAATTCATATGGAAATTTAAGGGACCCAGAATAGCCAAAATAAAATTGAAAAAGAAGAACAATTTGGAGGACTTGAACTTCCTGATTTCAAAACTCACTACAAAGCAACACAAATCATGAAGGTGGCACTAGAATAAGGATAGACAGATAGATAAACGGAATAGATTAAGAGATCAGAAATAAGCCCTCACATTAAAGTCAATTGATTTTCAACAAGGTCACCAAGAAATTGAATGAGGCAATAAGAGTCTTTTCAACAAATGCTGCTGGGAAAACTGGATATCCATATGCAAAAAAAAATGAATATGGGCTACTTTTTTTTTTTTTAAGATTGATTTATTTACTTTTTATCCATTTTTAACCCCCTACCCCCCCCCATTTCTGCTGTTTTTGTGTCCATTCGCTGGGCAATTCTCTGTGTCTGTTTCCTGCCATCTCTTCTCATCCTTCTCCTCCTGTCTTCACCAGGATTTGATCCTGAGCACTTCTGATGTGGGAGAGAGGCATTCTGCTACCTGCGCCACCTTAGTTCCTGTTTTTTTCAGTGCATCTCACCTTGGCTCTCCCTTGTGTCACTCTCCTGTTACATCATCATCTTGCTGTGTGCGGTGCACCCACACATGGGGCCTGGCGGTGCACCCGTGCACGAGGCCTGATGGCACACCCACTCACAGGGCCTGGCGGCACACCCATGCGTGGGGCCTGAGGGCAGGGCCTGACAACAAGCCTTCTATATTTTTTTCTTTATTTTACCGGGAGGTCCCGGGGATTGAACCCAGATCCCTCCATATGGGAAATGGACTCCCAACCATTTGAGCCACATACGCCCATACTTCTTAACACCATACACAAAATTAACTCAAAATGAGTCACAGATTTAAATGTAAGAATAAAAATATAAAACTCAGAGGAGTAAATCTTCATGAGTCTGGATTACCTGAAACCTTCTTAGATACAAGTCAGGATAATTAAGAATATACTCTGTATGCATCCATTTATATAAAATTATAGACTATGTCAATTAATCTATAGTGACAAAAGTCATAACAGAGGTAGCCTGCAGTTTGAGGGGGCCAAGGAAGGGAGGAAAGCAAAAGTTACAAAGGTGCATGAGGAAACTTTTGCTGGTCATGGATATGTTTATTAACTAGATCGTGGGGATGGTTCCTTGGTGTGTACATATATGAAACCCAACAAATTATATACTTTAAAATTGTAAGAAAGGGGAAAAAACTGACCCCAGAGGATCCAGAGAAGTCAGGAAACAGATGTTTTTAAAAGTCTAATTAACATCTTCAGGGAGTTTGAAACAATATTACATTCATAAAAAAAATGGGAAAAAAAAAACTCTTAAAGATTGAAAATATGATTTCCAAAATTCAAAACTTCAATAAAAGGTATGGAATATAAAACTGAGGAAACAGTCCAGATGGGAGAGAAAATAAGAGACATAGAAGATCAGTTCAGCAGATCCAACTTCCCTGGCCAAGAGAATCGAGAAACCATAGAGAAAAAACTTACATGAGAAATAACAGAAAATAATTTCCTAGTGCTAAAGAAGGAGCTTGAGGCTTCAGACCAAAAGATTGATTGAGTTCTCAACAGAGTGAATGCATTCAGATGCATTCAGAGTCAAAGAATGAAATTTCAGAAGACTAAGGATAAAAAGGTTTTTCTAACATTTCCCATGAGAAAAATCAGATCATCTACAAAAGAATTAAAAGACAACTGGCATCAAATTTTTCTTCAAACTGCTGGGAGACAAGGAGCAAGTCCTTAAATATTCTCAATGAAAATGTTCTACAAACTAGATATTTTTACCTATCTAAACTACCAAAAATGACAAAATTAAATACATTCTAAGACATACAAGTACTCAGAAAATTTGCCTCCAAAACACAGGATATTGCTTTAGTATTTACTCTAGAAAAGGAGGGAGCCATGGGATTTAGGAAAGAGTAAATCTAAACCAGGAGGGCAATCAAGGAAAACCCAAGGCAACAGCTTTGTAGCAGAATAGAAAGAAACCAATCCATACTTTAAGAGGCTGTAGGAGGAAGTTAAATGTATATTTTCCTTAAAAAATCAAATAAAGGGGGTACATGGAATGTACGACCGAATCATTGAAATGTTGGGAAATCTTAAGGATAGGGTAAAATCAATTGGAGAATGGCTTACAGGCAGGTAAAAGGCAATCTACATCTTCTTTGCTTCCAGGTTAAATTTTAAAATGAGATTCTGATATGACAGGGAGAGCAGTTGAGAAAGTTCACTTTAAATAGCTTTGGTGCTCTCAGTGAAATAGGCCAAAGGTCATCTGCTGAAAGCAAGGCAATGGGGCTCCATTCAGGGATCTGAATGTGGGAAAAGGGTTTGGAACAGCTGCTATTAAGAACAAATTTTATGTGTTTCTTTGCTCACATTCTACAGGTTTTCTTTTTATGTATGTTTTCTGTTTCATTTTGTTTTGTTTCATCAATTTAGGGTTTTATGTTCTGGAAGCCAGAGACTATATTATTTCTGAATTTTTATTCTTCTACCTCATTTGAATAACCAAAGATACTTGGCTGAGGCTGAATGCTATTGTTTTTTTTCACCCCCTGGGATGACTCCCTTGTCTGCTCATTATTTGCTCATTGGTTGAGCTCATTGTCTGCTCTTTGTTTCTGTTTTGTTTTGTTTGTGTGTGTGCATTTTTGCTCATTGTCTGTTTGTTTTTTCTTTAGGAGACAGTGAGAACTGAACCTGGGAACTCCCACGTGGGAGGCAGGCACTCAACTGCTTGAGCCACATCCACTCCCTGCTCGTTTGGTTTTGCTCATTGTCTGCTCATTGCTTGTCTTCTTTAGGAGACATCGGGAACCGAACCTGGGACCTCCCATGGGGGAGGCAAGCATTTATTGATAGATTTTCACATGGCTTATGGAAACCTAACTCATTACAGCCATACATGGTAAACAAAAATGTGCTTATAGACAGAGGATGCAAGGGCTGAAAATACTTCATAGAGAAATTGTTTGTTGCTGATATTGCCAATACAGTGCACCAGTATATTTTCCAGAGTAAAATGAACTCATGAATACTCCGACACATTAAGTTCCCATCTCAACTGACACGTTTAGAGGAAATAAGATGATCACATGCAAGATTGTTGCTTGATCCACTTTATACACCACTCAAAATATTAACTATAATGTGTTTTCTGATAACAAGCATTAAAAAGTAAGCTATCCTTTTTTCCTCATCAGTAACATCCAATGACCTATACAGTTATGTGGAAGATTTCACTTTCAGTAAGAGAGGGCAGAGAAATCTCAGGAAGTGGAGAGCTATTTAAAAACTGATTTAAACAACAAATTCACAGGACAGAGAAAGCCAAAATAGCATTACATTCCAACTTCCTCTGCTCCCTAGGTTTCTCAGTCTATCCACGATAGTTGGGGGCTAGTGGCACTTAAGTGCAAGAGTGCTCATTTACCCCACCCAGTTCCCCTACTCTATAAAAAACTCAGCCATTATTCATGGTAATGGGGTCAAGCATGCTGTTGGCTTAATCAGCATGTCTTGTCCCTTTTCTCTTGGCTCACCCAGTCCTTCTTTTGGACACTCAATAAATACTTTTAGAGGTTTTAGTCTGGCTGCTCACATTCAGTGTATAATATTGGAAGAAGGAGAGAAACTTAAATAAAGATATAGTCAAACCAAGATTATGCTAGTCATGCTGTCTCAATTCAATAATATATGTGCAACCAAAGGAATATTTGGGCTTTGAAATAACTAAATTAGAACTTGACAAACTTAACATGAAAAAAAATATCTAAATGCATAAAATGAATCTGTCTTTAGCTCACTTGATTTTGCAATGCTTCACTGGATAAAAATCATTCTTCCTACTCTTTGGCTCCAGGGACCTCATTCTGCTGGGAGGAAAACATGCCATTCCATGTTTCTGAACTTCTAAATTCATAAACTTGTCACTTATCACCCCAAAATCTCTAGCAGGACCTTAGCACATGTTCCCTCTGCCTACGATACACTTCCAACAGGCAAACTCCCTTTACGTTTTATAAGGTATGGCCAAAGTGTTCCACTTTCTCTTTCTCATCAAAAGGTAGCTGACTTCTTCACCTCTGCAAATATCTGACTCACATATCAAATTATCCTGTGACTGCTTGTTTCTACGTCTGCTTCCTCACTTGATGATGAGCATATCAGAGACCATACCTTATTATCCTTGTAACTCCAGTGTCCAGACACAACTTATACTCAATAAATACTTACTAAATAAATGAGTGAGTTAATGTAGAAATTGACAAATGTTTCTGCATAAATGTCAATGTTCCATGAATTTTTTTGGAAAAGAAGGTGAAAGGGGAGTTTGTTTTAAGTTGCCTAACCCAGTAAACAACCTAGTATATTGCCTAGAAATGCAATAAAATGAAGACTTTGGATTTAGATCAGGCACTAGAAAATCAAAATCAGTCCTAATGATTGTGGATATTTTTCTAAACACCAAAAAGTTGAAAGAAACACTCAGTTGGGTTATCTGTTCTTATGGTTCATCTATAAAGCACCCATTAATCTAGAAGAAGAAAACCCTGAATATCACAAGAAGTAGAGCAGTGTTGCAGAGTGAATAGAGGATGTACATTCCAGAGTAGGAATATTAACCCACATCTGAGAATATTATTGGACAGATTAATGCTTTGTCTCATGAGAATTTTACTTTTTATGCTGTTTTCAATTAGACTAGAAGCATCTGACCAGAAGAGGAGAACATGAAGAAATATAATATTCTGTATTTCCCCATAGAACTTGAATCATTCTCTACACACAGGAGGAGCTCATTAAATATTGATTCATCTGCTTTGACCTTTGCTGCCTTCCAGGCCTGAACTGTCATAAAGTGCTCATGCTGATTTCTCTTTGCTTAGTGCAAAGCTGGTCTCCACCTTGCTGCATGTCAGTGTGAGGATCTCAAGCAAAGAAAGGGCATTTCCAAGGTGGAAGAAATAGCCCAAGTCCTACACATACATGCATGGGTACAAATTTGGGATTTTTAAAAAAGTCTTCAAAGCAGAGGGGTTAGAACTTAATTCAGTTTTTCAGCCTTGGGTCCATTCAGAATCTTCCTCAACTCAGCTCAGAATCATCTGGGAATACTAAAAGATATCCTAGAAGTTCATATTAGACTTTCTACCTCAGAGTCACAAATTTCCAGATTTCAGAAGACTACTCTCAAATTAAGCTTCAACTAATGTAAAATACATCAGTGCTCATGTTCTGAGGTCTGATGAGAGGCTCACTAGGAAATTATGACATAATTTTATGATAAATAAGAAGACATCATCTCTAGTATACCTTTCTTTCTCTCTCTATATATATATGCACTTTAGGAATGCATACTTTCTAAGTTTAAGAAATATTTTCATCTAGTATCTGTTTTCTAAGCCTACAAAATATTTCTATTGAGTATTTCTAATCCTATATTTTTTGCAAAAGATGTTATGCCATTTGAATAAAAATCTAGAATAACTGCTCAGGTATGAAAGATCTGAAGGATGAACCATTAAGACCTAGGTGTAAACATAAGGGATTAGGAGGGGTTCATCATCATTAGGAGTGAATGGAGAATTGATGACTTATTCTTTGTGGAACAAGGAGAGGAATTAATCAGATATTTTTATATGATATCTGCATATCAGATTAGACTTCCTAAAAAGCTAAAACTATATTTTATACTTTCAGAGGGGTCTTCAAGGAAGGAATAATGATCAGATTGGTAATACAGGGTCTATTCCAGGGTCCAATCTTCTCTCATCTTCAATCTAGTCATAGATTGAATATGGGCACATATTCTTACTTTTTCTGAAGGAAGATACTGAGACCAGTTCTGAGGCCCAAGGGTTTCCCACTTCATTGCCTGCAACTGGGTAATAAAAGTCCTTCCAAATCTGGCAGAAAGCATTAGGTCATCCAATTGTATCCTCAGGTTGCATTCTCCAATCCAGTCTTATCATAATAAAACTGGTATGTTGATGTCCATCTGCCTCCTATGTCTCTTTCTCCATTAGTTCGAATCTCACATTGAGAAAAAATGTGATTATCACCTCCCAAGCCCCAACAACCACCAATGTTCAAGGAAAGAGACATGGAAAAATGGTCCTACTGATGATCCTTGTACCAGTAAAGTGTAGCATCGTGGAAACCAAGGGAGTAGAGTTTCAAAAAGGAGGGAATGTTTAACTATCAAGTGCCATCAAGACTTCCATTAGCAAGGATGACAAATGTCTAGTTTCTGTGAAAGTGGAAGCCAGGGAGTCAGAACAAAGTTTGTTCTTACTGAAATTGTTAGCCAGTCAGGATCAAGTCACTAGAGCCCAGCCAAGAAAGAAAATGTAAATGTAGGCCCTCTAAAATAAGATGGCACAAAGACTATAAAATACGTCCTGATTATAATCATAGTTGGGGTTGAGTGGGTGTTGGTCTATAGAACTGGTCTTTTTATTTGGCCAACCCAAGCAGATGTTCTTGTAATTGGTGGACTCAAGCCCCCGGGTGTTTTTAACATAACAGGGGATTAGCTAATACCAATGCTACACTACACACTGACTAGTGTCACAAGAAGTAATGAAAGTAGAGATGAATGTAATATCCAAGTCAGAAATATATATAGGATTCACATGGCTCAATTTAACTTTTGATTTATGCTGAGAAACAGGACTCTTTCATTGATTATATAGGCTCCCTCCTTACTATCACAATGATTACAGTGGATGCGCCATCCCACAGTTTCATAAATGGTTAACATCAAGCTGTTGTGAATATGTATATGTATATGTATATGTATATGTATATGTATATGTATATGTATATGTATATGTATATG